>VXBJ01005003.1:0-101423 GCA_013400055.1 Nycticryphes semicollaris
AACCCAAAACGTTTCGAGAGGGGATCCAAGCTGCGCGATACGTCTGCGTGGGCAAATATTGCCCATTGGTTTCTGCTGACTGCAGAGACAAGCGAACTGATGGATTTATAAAATAATAATAATAACAATAATAATAATAATATACTGAAGCAAATCAAACATATATAACAGCGGGTGCATAATTTCCATAGGTTACGTTGCTATGTAACTCTTCTCTGCATACACGCTCAGTCCACGATGGCCAGAAAATAAACCCTAGGATTTAGAAGACCATTTCTAACGCTGAAAAGTGGAAACAAGCGTGAGGTCGAAATTCCTTGTTTCCTGCTTTTGGCTTGAACCACTTTGAACACCTTCAACTGCCACGTTGTTCGGGCCTTGGAACAGGCTTAATGCTCCACCATGTGGCAAATGCAAGAACATCTACTGAGAAAAAAACAATAAATCAACATCTCATCTGCATTTCCTCGGACTATTTCATATGAAATTCACATAATTTTTCTTCCAGTTATTGGCTGTGGTATCCAAGGGCCTCCCACCCCACTGCCCCCATTTCCAGCTCAGAGAACAAACACAGCGACTATCACAGATATACAAGAACAAGCTCACGCACACCAATACAAAAGGTAACGTTAATGCTTAAATGAAAAAGGTCCTCTCCAAATAATTCATTAAAATATTAAAAAAAAAATCATTTTTGAAAAAACAATCTATGATACCAAAAGATCTAATAAAGTAGTAAGGCACTCAAATCAGTATATGCTGTAGTCTCTTGCATTATTATACTGAAAGGCATATGGCACCGCGTCCAGTCTGCCATACTCTCCCCATAGCTGTAGGTCGCTCTTCCAATCAACAAAGACCCTGGAAACCTTGCTCTGCCGGCTTCAGTTTGCGTGCTGGGACGGGTCCAACCTCCTAGTGACTCACTCAACCCCCAAGAGCTGAGGCGCGCTGTCTGCAGAGCCAAGGATGTGATTCATGGGAGACTTGTTGTTGTGCATCTCCAGCAAGTCTTGAATGAAACCCGAGGGCCTCTCGTGCTCGGAGCTACCCCGAGGTTCCTGGTCTATTGCTGTCTGTTTCTGTGCACTCTTGGTGGGCTCCAGGAGGCAGGTGCCGGCTCCTCGCCCGCTCGGCCTCTCCTCTCTGCAGGGGGATTCCTTGGCTGTACTGGCCAGGGGCTCTTTTCGGCTTCCCGCATGGGATGGATGGCTACCGCTGCCCCCTGCAGAGTCACACTCGTTTTCAGAGATGGGGTTGGTGCCGCTGTGGTTAGACTCATTTTCACTGTCTTCTCCACACCTCGACTGGGTCTCCTCTTTGTCGCTCTCCTTCCCGTGGTTTCGGGCATTTTTGACTTTCTGGTGTATGCGCTGGTGACGAACCAGGCTGTGTTTCAGAGTGAAGGTCCGTTCACAGGTTTGACACTTGTATGGTCTCTCCCCTAGAAAACAATTAAAGCACACAAGTCAGCTCTCAGGTCACAAACGCACCTCCCTCTTGTTTCAAGCAGCACGAGATGCTCTACGCTTTGGAAATTCAGTCCCTACATCAAACATGGATGTTGCGTTTCTGCAGACTTTTTGATTCTGTACTAGCAAACTAGCTGATGGCATGCAAGCAGGAAGCTCCAAGTGCTCATTTGCATCCCATCTAATTTAGTCAGCAACTTTTCTGGAAGAAGTTTGCAATCGTCCTCTGGAGCTCAAAAACCCTTTAGAACCCAGCCCAGCATGGGGGCTCTCCCTGCTGCAGGTCAGCAGCCCCTGATACATGTGGAGAGAGAGGACTTGAGATGGAAGGACGAGGACACTGCCCAGGTTACTGTGGTCAACAGCCCTTACAAAGTGAACCAAACAGCACAAGAACACACCTCCCTCTCTCTTAGATGCTGCCACACGGGCAAGCAAATTAATCACCAAAATGAAAGAGAAGCTGTCAGGAAATACCCTTGCCACAACAGCCCCTCCTCTTTCTGTGAGGCAGAAGACAGTATCACTAGTTTTCAAAAGGACCCAGAGCAGCTGAAGGACCTAGAATGCTCAGGCATTTGTGGGACATGGGAGGTGTCAGTTAAAGGCGACCAACATTTACAGACCGAGTGAAAAATGCCTGCCTCAGGATGTTATTTACAGAACTGCTGGTGCTCCTCAGCCCACTGTTGCTTTAGGACAGTAGTGACACGTGAAAGCCCCTGAAAAACCTCTTCACACTCATTGCAGAAATGCTACTTGGAGGACAGAATTCTTCCTCTTATTTTGCAATCTTAAACCACAGAGCAGCTTGCGTCCAGTTCATTACTACCCCTAATCAACAGGTAGATGGCTCCGCTCTTGGAGCTGCTTTTTGCACCTGAAATGCTTGAATGCTTTCCTAAGCACGAGCTCATCAGAAAGAAAAGCAACCACAGCCCCAAAACCAAAATTCCCCCGAAGTCCCAACCCAGCACAGTGCCCTGAGGTGCCCTCTGCCCTGAAGAATCGAAGGAGCCACCTGACTACTTCATTCTCTGTTTCCGATTGCACCTACTGAAGATTTTTCAGCCCTGCAATTCCATCACCTTGTGCCGCTGAGCACACAGAACAAGACACTTGTGGCTCATTTCTCACTTGTAAATAACGCTTGGGATCATGAAAAGAAAACCAGTTACAAACTTGAGGTGGGTGGCTGAAGCACAGCCCTTCTTAGAAACATTTCTCTCCAGTGCCCTCCTTGGGTATCTGCTATCAAGGGAGGGTATTCTCAGCCGAGAGCCTTTGCCCACCGAGCACTTGGCTGTGGCCAGTGCAGAGCCATGGCCCACCCTCCACTCAGACAGTTGGAACCTGAGTGCTCCACAACTATTTACTGGGAAGCAGCCTGCACTGGGACAACAGAACATTTCCAGCCTGACTGCCATTCAGAGGTTTCTTGCGCACTTCAGCATTTCCCAACTGTTTCTCTCCAGAGTAAAGAAATTCCAAAGCCTTGCAGTTAACTTTAAAACCCCCCCATACATTAAAACCCAAATATAAGCAACGTTACAACCTGACAGTATTTTTGCAATACAGCTGAACAAGTGGGAGGGAGAAAGGGAGAAGGTGAGTCAACCCACAGTATTGGGGCAAAATCCTCAGTGGAAAATGCGTTGATCTAACAGTGGGGATAGGTGGTATTTGTGTTTACTGAATTTGAAGAAAGCACTGTCCATCCCAGGTTCCTGTTCACCACCTACTTACTCTATGTTAAAACGTCCTTCAGTGCCAAGTATGAAAGAATGGAAGAAAACCCATACCGACAAGCCTCACGTATCTTAGTGTGCAATGCAGACATTTAGAGCACATGGTATGGGAATTTCCATGGGCACACACCAGTGTATCATTTTGGGGTGAAGCTCAGTACTTTAGGTACGAGAATCTCCCCGGGGCTTCGGAATCATTAGGAAAATAAGCGCAAGAATGAGACCCGGCCCCTATTTCCCTTGTGGCTCAACTCACAATTTGAGTCCTCAGTGCCAGAAGAAAACAGGTCAGTTTTGCACTTGAGAGGTCAAGATTAACGATTCAGAAAGGTCAAACTTTGGTTGAGGCACTAGTCTTTGGTGCAGTTCACTAAACATCACCATCAATTACACCACAAATATTTTTTTTAATCGCCAAATTCTTGTCTTCAGGAGAGTGCATCTTCTAAAGACACAAAATGGCACCAGTTTTCCTCCATCAGAGCAGCTCACGGACAGGTAAAATGCATCGTTAATAAGAATGCATTAACAAGGATAAATGATTAATTCACCTTTCAGCTGGCTCATGACTTCACCTCTGCACGGTACTGCTGCAAACTGTGTACTGCAAATTTAGCTGCCGAACCAAGTCATCACACAAGCATTTTACTACCTGTGTTCTACCTGTGTTCCCCTGCCCAGACCTTGAATGAAGATCAAGGTGCCCACTGTAGCTCTGCCTGTCACTTCCACAGCAGGTCAGGATCACCAGCACATTACTCGTACCAGGCTTAGATAATCAGACAAAACCAGACCCTCCCTCTCTAAACTTTCACTCCACAATGAAATCTTATCATATACTGCCAGGTTTCTCCACTATTCATCAAAATACTGGGAAGAGGTAGAGCCACACACATGTGACAACAGGGGAGTCAGAAACTGGAGAGGATAACTGCACACGGGCCTCCGTACTTGCCCTCTCCCCTAAAACTCTGCAAATGTTAAAAACGGTGTGGGAACTGGAGATAAGGGAGCACTGACAATTCCTGCTCCCTTCACAGGCTTTGTATGCAGAATGGGAGGTTGGGCAAGAGAAGACACCTGGCAAATACCCACAGGCCTAACAGCCAGTGTCTCCGACCTCAAGTGCTAGCAGCAATTGTGCACCTACAGAGCAGATGCCTCAGCCTGGTGGCAGACCTGCTCATAATCTGTTCTGCCCTCAGGCCTCCTCTTACCTGTATGAGACCGCATATGTCGCGTCAAATCTTGCAGAGACCAGAAACGCTTGTTGCACACAGTACAGACTTTCTTTCTTTTGTCTGCTTTTGCAGTACTCTTAGCCCCATCAGTCTTTGGTTTTTTGTCATCACTGCTCTTCTCAGTGGACTTTCTCTCTGTGCCTTCCCCCTCAGAGATGCTTTCGCTCTCTTCATTCTCCTTTCCTGTTGCCTCACAGTCCACAGGAGACTCCACTACCTTCAAGTCCATCGGAGACTCTTCCTGCTCAAGACCAGAGTCCTGCATCGAGGGAGCTCCTGCATCATCCTGAATGCTTTTGCTTTCATCCTCACTGCTCCTTTCATCCTTTCTGTCCTCACGAGTGTGGGCCTTTTTGTGACGGCTAAGAGTGCCAGCAAACTTGAAGGTTTTGCCACAAATGTCACAGGCATGTTTCCTTTCAGTCTGAGAACTGCTGCCTGCACTCTGGTCACTCTCTGCCAGCTTGAAGTCCATTAATTTGCTGGCAAAATTGAGGTCAAGACTTTTGTTACTTACAGAATCTTCCTCAGGGCCCTCTTCATATCCATCTGCTTTTTCTTCAGCATCCTCTTCTGCTGGGGGGGAGTCAGCCTTTTGCTCCTCCTTGGGGCCGCACTCACTCTCTGGTAGCTCTGTTATTTCCTCAGGCTGTTCCTTCTCACAGGAAGTCAGGTCCAAGACTTCGTTTCCCGTAGCTAGTGTCTCCGTGTCAGACTGGCTGTCTGCAAGCAAACAGAGAGAAACTTTCAGTGGGATGCTCTCTGCTAATCCACAACTACCAGCCGTGAGGCTGCACGCAGTCCCACCAGCCTTGCTCCTGATCAAGTGTCCCAACGTCTGTCTCTTTTAGCTGACACACAGGGCAGTATCTTACAGCTGAAAAGAGATCAAAACACCACAGAACCCAAACTAAAAATCTCCAACAAAATGCTTTCTTTTCCAAAATGTACTTGCTTTCTTGGCAGTGCTTTCAGGTCACTTTTAATATAATCACTTTCACCAGAGAATGCAAAATGCTGAGATGTCAAAGAGTTGAGATCACTACTATTACAAATACACTGTACCAGAGACACGTGGATGTATTATTTAGAATATTTCATTTATGGAGTTTGGATATAGTTGGCAGTAATATACAACCACATATTAATCAAACTACCTTAAAAACTGTAAGTAGTGGGAAACACTTTTCAAAGGCAATGCAAAGGCCTCATGCAACCAACTGGTACAATTAAATGTTAAAGGTTAGTGCCAACAATAACATGGGTGAGTTAAAAAAGCTGGGTATACACCATATAAGCAAAAGTTTGTCCGTGAGGGGATCTTTGACATAAGCTCTTTACTACATTGGTACCACCTGGAACCAAAACAATAAAAGCCAAGATGCAGTAACAGGCAGCATCCTTCGTTGTTTCACAGTTCCCATAACAAGAAGGCAAAACCCACCTAAGACATCCACCTTAACGACCTCCTCTGCTTCCTTATCGGTTTGTAGCGCTATTACTGAAGATACAACATGTGTCAAAAAAATTAAAGCAGATAAGGTGCTTAAGGAGAACGAAGGGCCAGAGCTGTACCCCTTCCAAGCTCTACACAAATAGCGTACGTGTAAATAGGAAATAAGCTTGGCCAGATGGGGAGGCCAAAGCTGATGATGATGCATCCCCAATGCCACTTTCCAGCAACCGTTCCAGGACACAAACTTAGCAAATTGTGCTTTCTGAAAGCTGAAACTTTCCTTCCTATAAGTCCTCCCCCTCACCCCCTTCTTGTTAACAGCGTGCAGCCAAGGGAGCGCACAACTTAGCAGTCATTTCAGCATTCATCTGCCAGCCTGATAGCTGCTGAGTAACTACAGGGATTTAGGAACTCTAGTAGAGCAGTTCACGTTCTCCATTTGACATACTACAACACATGCTTGTCTCTGAATTGCCTACATTTCCTATTACAGTCTTTCTTCATAAGCAAGGAGTAGTGACAGAAGATAAGCAGATAGTTCTCAGGCACTTAGGTCAAATGCAACATGACTTGCATTAACCCCATCTCCTTGCACAAATTACAATAAATGGCCATTAAGCAAATGCCAAAGCTAAGCAGCATTTCCAGTAATCATATACAATCACTTAAGAGAGCACAGTCCTCAATGTGCTTCAATTTAATTTTTTAGAAGGGGGAAAAGTGACCTGTCAAAAAAAGTGGTATCACCTTTGTAATCAAAACAGATCCGTTTACAGAGACAGTGGATTACACAAAAGCTTTCCACAAAGTTCACTGCTCACCTAGTTATCTGCCCACTAAAACATGCAACCAACCCATAATCTGTGTATAATGCTGCTGAATTTGAGGATGTGGGCATCTGAAAACAAAGGTCACCTACAAGCGCTCTATGAATCTGCATTTGAATTCTGTGTTTTGACTCATTGCTTATTTCTTGGCTATATAACAAAAAAAAACCCCAAAGAAAGCTATTGTAAACAAAAAGAGGTAATTTTTGAAAATCAAGCTGAAATGTTGAGGCATAGTAATTAAGGGGAAGCGCTGCTCCCCAACCCAGAGAAATGGGAGCCAGTATGAGAAGCTGGGCCCACGCGTGGTGCTCCTGGATACCAGGCAGGCAGCTGAGCCTCACAGCTGCCGGTGCAGGCAAGAGAGTGGGCACAGAAGCCAAACCCGGACTGCATCTACCCAGGGGACATGTTTAAAAAGGAATCACGGTTACGGGTTCCTCCCTGCCACCTTCTTCCACACACTGCATTTGTGGGCAGGACGAGCACTTCTGGCTCTCACTGGCAGACCCCCACCTTGGCCAGAGAACAGGGATGAGAGAAAGGATAAATGGCAACCGATGGGACTCCCCACTGCTGCTGGAAGGGTCCTCCTCCTTCCCTGGCCACCCACTCCAGCCCTTGCACAGCTCTAACATTCACATGGTTGCAGAGTGACCAGGGCCTTTTACACCAGAGTAGGGGTTTATGCTGGACTGAAGTGACCCTCTAATCACTGCTCCATTTAGGCTAAGGGCAGGAGGGAAGGGAAACAACAGGGAAGAGGAGTTGGTAAGAAGTAGCAACCCCAGCTGCCTTTGGTTGCTATCACCAAAAAGACCTATCTGTGGATGACGGAAAAAGAGACAAAACCAGAGTGGCAAAGTGGACCTTAGAAGCTAAGATCTTCAAGTGACACCATCTGAAAGCACCTAAAACAGCTGTTGTACCACTGCCATCGGTGCTCATCCTCAGCAAAGTGGGGGGCACCCCCTGTCAGGCACGGGCCACCCTGTCCCATCCCCAGCAGGGCTGGGAAATGCTCTCCCAAGGGGACATGCATTAGGCCACAGAAAGCCTGCAGGCACAGCATGGAGGGGCTTCATTAGGGAGCAGGGATTAGGCAGGAAGCTGTGTGGGCTCTGTTGGGATGGAAGAGTGAAGTGCACGAGGAGAACCTTTTGTAACTCTTTGCTGACCAAACAGAAGACAGAGGATGTTGGTTTTTTCAACAGGAAATACAAGGAACAAAGTGAATGAGGGGAATATACACTCTGGTGCAATCCAAAACCAGAATGTCTTGAAACTCTCAAGAAGTCCCAACTTTTACATTCAACATGTCATACATCATGCATGATTTTCCAATTTTCCTCTAATTTTGCCCTGGGCCCCTTCCCAGCTGTTACTCTGGTCTGGTGTGCCTGGCTCGCAATTATGTTTTCCTGTGCATGAGAGATATGCTCCAAGGGATAGGTGGTCCTCACCATGCTAAGTGACGTTGCCTTACCAGCACAGGCAAACAGATGGGGTTGACATCAAGAAAAACAGAAGCAAAGTTTAAACAACATGCCTTCATGAAGGGCAAGGACCACTTCAGATGCTGGGAGAACGGGTGCACACAGGCTTTCTTCCCACAGCTGGCCCACCACCCCTGAGTGAACACACTCAGAACTTCAGCAGGGATGCAGCCAGGAACATGCTGACAGGCGTACGTGCCTGGCTGAGCGCTCTTCCTTCTTACCTGCACAAACCAGACCTGACGTCTTCTTTGTCGAGGAGGAGCTTCACGGGCCCCTGACGAAAGTTCATGCATATTGTAAAGCGGCAGCTCCCGACTAGTCAAGCTGCTCTGTGGTTACCCCCAACCTGTGCGGTTGGTTTCGCAGCTGGTGAAAAAGTGAGCTGCTTTGCACAAACCCTGGCTGTTTGGGGGTGGGTGAGAGTCAGCCCAGCTCCGCCGCAGCTGAACTGGAAGAGCAGCAGGGAAGCCGTGAAGGTGTGTGGGAAACAGGACGATTGTGACAACAGGCATGCTGGGTCCAGTGTGGGATTTATCCCGCAGCGCAAGGGATGGCTGTGATGGGGGGGGGGGACGGACTCGCACTGGCAGCCGCGTCGTCTGCTCCAGCAGAGGTTAGGCCTGGCCTACACTACAGGTTTTTCCCTGCTTACGTGCCTACCTGCAGCAACAGGAAACCTTGCTGACCATACAAGTCCAGCAAGCTTGTATCTTACACAAGGAGAATTTTGATGGAGCATCCAGGTCTGGGCAAATATCCCTCCAATAAGGGCAAGCTCCTCTCAGATGGGTAATTCCTTTTTCCAGAACTTTGCAGATTTATGATGCAGAGCAGCCGCTTGCATCCAGGTGGTGAGGAAGCCAAGGTGCACGGGAAATGCCTGCCTTTTCTTTCGCCCCTTTTCCATCTTTCACTTACTAAGGCTGTAAAATGCTTTCTGGTCCATTAGTTATCCCACAGATATTGTCACTCTGCAAGTCAAGAGGACAAGAACGGAGAGGTCTGCTTGCCAAGGCTCCCACTCACTGCCACTTCTTCAGTAGCTGTGGGAGCAGAATACACTACCTTGTCATGGACAACCAGCATCACTCCTCGGAAGCAAGGACAAGAAGGTCATACTATTTAATGATGTCAGTTCTGACACCAGAGTCATGGGAACATGGGCAAGGTAAGGGAAAGAGAGGAGATGAGCTGGGAGGTAAGGGTGTACAAGGGAAGGCAACACGAAGTAACCACTGGTAGCTCAGCTGCTGCCTCGTCAGCTCCTGGGAAAAAGTGAACTTCTCAGGAGATATATTCATAAGCAAAACCTCAAGGACTCCATCTGAAAATCCAAAAACTTTTCCGCTTGCATGAAAGAAACCACTATATAGTTGTAGCCAAAATAGTTTTTCCTTCAAACTGTGGAAAGAAAAGACTGCTTTGCTGAAGTCTATTTACAATTAAAGTTGCAGTTTTCAGTCAGCCCAGTCATAAGAGCTCACTTAATTTTTATAGGTGGCAAGAAAGAAAGACAAAGAGGTGTAAACTCCTTTCTTTCATACACAAACGAAATTATCAAGAAAGAATCCACTTGTGGAAAGTTTCAGATAAAAGAGCAGATACGGATCAAGGTGGGGAGGTTGCTGCTTTTATTCTATTTTCCCGTGGTTTTCTTTTTTTCCTGGAACTGAGTTGGAATACAGAGTAGAGCTTGAGATGCTAAGGAGTTATTGGATAAAACTGGGTGTTGTAAGGGAAACTGTTTTGTGACTTTAAAGCAACTGTTTGTTGCCAAACATTCCTTATATCCCAAGAGAAGTGTCAGAAAACCCATCACATAAATAATGCTCAAAACTGGAGCAGAGTGAGCACTGGAAATGGGTGTTGTACAAGCAGTTGGCATTACTGGTCAGATGAGCTGATTTTTTTCNGATGCCCCATCCCTAGGAGAGTTCAAGGCCAGGCTGGATGTGGCTTTGAGCAACCTGGTCTAATGGGAGGTGTCCCTGCCCATGGCAGGGGAGTTGGAACTCCATGATCTTTAAGGTCCCTTCCAACTCTAACCATTCTATGATTCTATGATCTACTATTTTTCCTACATTAACTTAAATAACCCCAGCTAGTCTTACAGTACAGACAGACAGAGCCACCACTAGGTGGTAGCAATCTAGTAAATTTGAGGGGGTTTGGATCTACTGTCAATGCTGCTTGCTACTTCCACCCATTAACTAGAGAACATCTGTCCAACCTGCACAGCCAACTTGCAAAATTTTGAGTTACCTTTGTCTGTTTTTATTGTAAATACTCTAAACACTAAAATTGAGCCACCTTCATTACATCACATGCACACATACATGTTAAATATTTAATTAGCCCACAGGTGAGGGAGCTTTCCGTATCTGCATGCCTTTTGAAATGAAAACATTTCAGACAGAAAAGGGCTATTTACAGTAAACAGAACTGAATATATCTGGGCGAAAAGGAGAAAACTAGCTCTGGGGAAAAAAAAAGCCATTTCTGACTGTGATCCACTGAGTGGAAATGTTCATTGAAGGGGGAGGGGGAAGACCCAGGCTTTCAGCTTCCACCGAATTATATCGTTTAGCAGAAAGGCAGTTTGATGTAGAGTGGGCAATACAATCAGCAAGTTACACACCATGGTCTCAGTATCTTCCAAACAACAGCTCTAGCACTCAGGCCACCCTTACGGCTCTTCCATTTGCCAGGCACCTCAGGGGCAAGCAACTCTTGCTTTTCCCTGAGCTGCGGCTCTGGAGCAGCTGTTAAACTTTGCCTGACACCGAAAAGCAGTTTCAAGCCCTTTGTCCTCTAGGAAATACCCACAAATGTAGTTCAGAGGTACAGACAGCTAGAACAGTTTGGAAAAACAAAAAGTCCCCCGCTATACCCAGGGCTCACATGATTACTGGAGGGATCACAGAGTGGCAGATATGTAGAGCAAAGATGAATTCTGCTCAATGCCAATCGGAAAATTCACTGCTGAGTATACTTACTTTGTAAATATTTGCCTAGTTAGCACAGAGCAATTCTTTTCAACCCTCTCACATTGGGACCAAGCCTCTTTAAGAAAGGTATCTTTCCTTAGCAAAGTCTCTTTCTGCACTATGTGAGAGATAATCCCTTGCCCCATTCCCATCCCACAGTTCTCCTCCATCGACTGCATTTTGTTGCAAGAAGGGAGCATTCAGAAAGTCCTAGGGAGACGAAGGCAGGGCTGCTTTAACATGATGAAAGTGGGCCATTCATTAAGTTGCTTCACAGTTTCATTGTAAGCCTCTCTGGCGTACCGGTACCAGTCTCCCATGGTCTGACTGCTATGAGCCAGGTGAGATGTCCTCAGTTCACTTCAGGTGCTTTATCCATGCAGCAAAGTCATGCACAAGCCCCATCACTCACACTGCTTCCTCATCTCCGAATCCTATTCAAAACCACCATCCTGTTTTTTGTTTTGGTTTAAAACAAGACCAAAAGAAAACCCTCTATAAACTTGTTCCCAGTGACACTCTACTGAATTGCACTTCCTGCCTTACACCTCGTCTTAAAGCTTTCCTTCATTTACGGCTGACCAAACACCATCCAAGCATCTTCATTCCTTTTCCTTTCAGTGTACAGTCAAACCTGGATATTCTCTACTTCAAAGTACAACCTGCTCACAAGGTCTGCATAGGTGCCTCACGCATGCTACTCACCCACCTTTTAAAACCAGCACAAAAAGAGAAACAACTCCATTTTAAACTGAGCCACAGTTTCAAATTGTTAATTTACTTCCACTGGTTTTGAAATCCATTTTCCTTGGACAATGGAGGGAGACCACAAGTCCAAAACTGTTGAATGATTTTGGACCATGATTAAACACAACTTGGAGAAGCCAGTTATAAACACTAAGCTGTGCTATAAAGTGCATGTGGTAACTATAACAGTATAGGATCCGGGCTCTTTCTTTGCTTTCTCAAGCTGCTGTTTGAGGACACAAAACATTTGACAGCAAAGCCAATTTCAACAGCATCTGTCCCCAGCGCCTCCCAGGAGATGCTGCCAATTCCACACCTCAGCTGCATCAATGTGCTCTTTTACAGCCATACTGCCAGCCAGATCCGGGAACTGATCTCACAACTGCCGGTCCCTCCCCTTGCCCTTTCCATTTTTTTTGGGCAGCTGGGTCAGCTACAGCTGTGGGGATGAACAGTTGGGAACAGGTCGAGCCAGTACAGCCAAGAAGTGCTTTGTGTTATCCAACCGTGGCTCAAGGCTTCGTCTGCCAGGGGCAGGTCGAACCACTCTGACCAGCCCAGCGCCAGCTGCGTGAGTGCTAAGAACAACATCTACCTTCCACCAAAGTCCTACCCATCCTACACACTGCACCAGCACTCATCCAAGTAGCTTCAGAAATGCTTGCCTCCTCACCCTGTCGACCGGCTGAGCTGCATTAGAATCCCTCCAACTACAAAGGAAGTTTTCAACAGATCCAACTACGACATTTGAGTTTTGCTCTGCCGTGAAGATCATTGGAGGCGAGCACTTTCAGAGCCCTTTCTGCAGACTTTTGTTCTGCGAGGGGATCATGTTATAACATGAGTCTTCCTCTCTCACGCTGTAGCCATCTGTTGTCTGCATAGGCAGGATGAGCCCACGTGACACCCCAGATACCGTGCTACAGCCCTGTGAAGTTACGGGCTGTTAACATGGTAACAAGACAACTTAGTCTCTTCATGATAGGCAAGATCAAATCACGCCGTAACATGTCTCCAGCACAGCAGATTTTAATGCCAAACTAGTACTGAGACCTGTGTTACTGCATTTGAATCACTGCAAGGCAACGTGCCATATTTAAAGAAGAAGAAAGGATGAGAGCCTCTGAAGATAGCACATTTTCCCAAATAAATCAGAGTTCGAAATGTAAGAGGAAACCCCTGTGCACAGTTTTGTACAACCTGATCAGCAGCTACCTTGAGGTTGAGAGTAACAACTGATTCATAATTATAGCTACTCTGATGCACAGAGCCAACTTCTTGCTGCTTTTAGGTTTGTTATTCTCAACTCCTCCTGTGAAACCGACTCAAAGTGACACAGTGACCCTGTCTCTCCTGGAGGTGTGAATACCTTACAGCACCGGCTCCCTTGTGTTAACACTTTCCAGGCAAGGCACATGGACCACCATCTGCTGAGCTTCTTTCTTCCATCTATCCCATTTGGTCAGCACACAAAAACCTTGAGTGACTGCACTCACCCTTGCTATCACATCAGCTTGTCCTTTCCGACTCCATGCCACTCACCTGCCTACAGCAAAGCCTTGTGTGACCTGACAACCCCCTTCGCTCCTGAAGTCTCAAAACAGAGGGGGCAATACGATGGCAGGGTGAGCTTCAATGCAGATGAGTGTAAAGTAAAGCACCTCTGGAAAAAGAATCACATGCCCAGTACCATATGTGATACTGAATGTGGTACTGGCAGCACATTCAGGCAGCAGGTCTCGCAGCCATCACTGACAGCTCTCCAGGATCACTGGTTTGGTCTGCAGCTGCAGCCAAACAAAAGCCAAGGAATACTGGGTACCATAAGCAAGGGTACTGAGAGCAAGACCAAGGGTGTCCCTTTGCTGCTGCATAAAACCCTGGTGTGCCCTTGTTTCAGGGGGCATATGCACTTCTGGTCTCCACGCTGCAGGACGGAGACAGTCATGTTGCAGACGGCACTCAGCAAACTCAACCAAAGCGATGGGGCAGCTGCCCTGGCAAGGAGACACCAGAAAGGCTCAGGCTTCTCATTTTGAAGAAGGGGGTGTTATGATTGATGTTTACAAGTTGTGAAGGCAGCTGAGAGGGCACACACAGAACTGCAGTTTTCTGAAACTAGCAGGGGATCAGCTGAAAACAGATTAAAAACCAGTTCCGTACACAGCAGGTAGTGAACTTCTGGAGCTTGATGCCAAATGAGGCCGGAGGCAGAGAGCATCAGCATGTTCAGAAAGCAACAGGAGACACTTGCAGACAGCAGGTCCATAAACAGGTAGTAAAGAGAGGAGGCAGGGATGTGCCCTCTAACACGCAACCCTAATGCAGCAGTTGTGGATGCTGATATAGCATTAAGGGGAACAGACCGCAGGAAGTGGCTGGGCCCACACGCTCACCCTAAACAGCACATCCTACTGCTACCATCAGAGACACGAGCACCTGCTGCATGTACCACTGCTCTAACGTGGCAGGACACCCCTCATGTCCTTACGCTTTGCTCATCTGCAGTGTTCATCCCAACCAAATACAACTTGGGCTCGCTATTCTGAACAGCAGAAAAACCTGCATGTGCCACTGCGAGATCCAGCATCCTCTTCCTTAGACTGGGGGATATACAAGCTCCTCCTCAGGTGGCAGAGGCAACACCAGGTCTGTAGAAATTATGTTAGATTTGGTAAAAAAGACAACACCACTTTTTTGGCAGGGGAAGGGCTTCTGGACTAACACAAGAAAAAAGTATGTCTATCTGTCCTTCCAATGTGCAATAAGAAATTTCTTTGGGTTTTTTTTTCCTTTCCCCCCTTTACTGCTTGGTGACCATCCACAACATCCTGACTGGAAGCTCCTCAACAGCAGGCTCCCTCCTCAGATGTCTATCACCCGTGTGAATTTGACACAACTTCCATCAAAGCCACAGGGCATCTTTCCATTGCCTTCAGTGGAATCAAGCCCCATATGTTGAATAAGCAATCAATTACTTCCCCACAGGAGAAAGTTTTTCATGTCTGTAATTCATTTAAATGACTAGAAGAAGGGAAGGGACTGAGTGCAGGAGAAGTTGAAAGGAAAGCTAGGATTGTGCAGTGCAACGACGAAAGCGGTCCTGCAAGACACCTTAGTGATGAAGAAAGAGGTTGTGAGGATAGTTACTTGTAAAAGGAGATCAGCACTTGTCACATCTTACACCTCACACCCAAAACCTCTGAACACACACCCTCTTCCCCCTTCCCCAGCCAGCAGCCTCTTTGATACAATACTGTGGGCAAGTTTCTCGCTTTCATGTTCCACACGTTGGTTCTGTTCTAATTAACATCTCAACCTGTACGAGGGATTCCCCACATCTCACAGACATCTCAGCTGCTGTTTCTTTCTCTTAATTTTCTTCCAGTGTCAACATAACTCTTTGGAAGCATCGAGGCACTGTTTTTTGTAGGCTTTTAAGTCACTCTCTCTTTTTAGATGCCTGCTAAGTCAACCATAAATTTATGGTTATGAATACCACCACTTTCTGCACTATTATTTGGCTTTGTTCACAACGCAAATACAAAACAGAACTTCAAAGTTAAGCAGAAATCCTCTTGCTTCATGATAGCCCAATTCCTTTCCCCATTTCTTTTCAAGCATGCAATGACAGGATTAGCTGGAGATTAATTACTTGAAACTCAACCTGCATCTCAGGTAACAATTTTCTAATTTTCTCATATTTTCAGCCTTTAAAACTTTCCTATCAACAAAATATTTGTCATAAAGACCAATACTTATAAAAGGTAAGACATTCTTCTTTACACACAAACATCCTAGTTGGAGATCTCAAAATCCAAACAAAAATTGTGCTTACTGTGCAAACTCCAATGCTCCCAACCTCAAGTTACAGTCCTATTCCCAAATGGAAACCTGACAGCTTTCTAAAAACGTCACCTCTAAAGGCACAAAAAAGATCATTCAAAAAAGTAAGATTCTCTGCTTCCTGTATTGTCCCTTGAAGGCAACTGCTCTTCTGATAAAACATACTTATTCACTGGAGGGTAGCCTGAACAGTTAGTTTAAGTGTAATATGATTTCATTTTTTTATTAACTTTTTTCCGAAGAATGGTCATGGCCTAGATTACTATACGTCTAGGCCTACGTATTGACTCAGAACTGACTGTAAAATTCGGTTACCAGCATAAGTGGGACTAGTCTAGGCTGGACATTTCATGGAAGGCCAGCATTTGAAGGGAGTCTTTTTTAAAGGCTCATCTAAATAATCACAGCATTCCTTAATTAAGATATCTCCTACCACTGTTGTCCTTGTAGAAACACGTTATTGCCACAGTAAGGAAAAATGCTGCAAAGTAAAGATATCTCCAACTTCATTTTGACTTAAAAGCAAAGAATAAAAATGCCTCCAGTCCCTTTTTTATGATTCATATCCTCCAACCAACAGGAAACATTCACGTTAAAGGGCTAGGTGTAACTGTATTATATTTATATATGGCTTTATTTTCTTGTCCACTTCATCCCTGTGTTAACACCAAACCAAAACCAAACCAAAAAATCCGATTCATCCTCTGCCATTAAATCTCACCTTCTATAAAAAATAACGTTGGGTCAAATAAGATCTGGCAGTATCACTCTGAAAATATCTTCAGGTGATTCTCTGCAAAAAGATTTAGGTTATCTATAACAAACTAATGGCCAAAAAAGAACATTATTTTAATTTTGTACTGAACCTAGTCTGATGTACATGCCATAAAAGGAGCAAAATTAACTGCATCACCTGCAGGGCACACCTTACTTGCTGCTTTGAGAATGATAAAAGTCGAGAGCAGGAGAGAAGAGCAAAAAAGAAAGGCAAATGAAGTTGAATGTATAAGAGTAAATTAAACAAGGAAGACATCAAGAGAAAGAAAGTTTTAAAAGCAAGTGTTCAAGCATGTTCAAACAAAACACAGGTACTGTCTTAAACACTGTACAAATCCGAGCTATGCTGAATCCCCAGTGCCCTACTTGTGAGGTTGCATTAAAATAAAACCTGGTGAGGAAGGTGTATGGTTCTTCAGGGAAATGCTTTTGAACTAAAAAAACCCACAGCGGTGTTGAGGCAAGAACCAGCAGGGAGAAAGCTTTTATGAGAGAAACTTTTGGGTGTGCGAGGGATGCGGGTTAGTGGCAGCATGTGCGTTTTTGTACTTTCACAAAAGGTAAGTATGATCTTAACACTGCATGGATGGAGTCCTCCATGTTGAAATTTTATTGAACATAACAGACACACTTGCAATAAGCTTTTCATGCCTGTATAAACACAGCAGTTTAAAACTGGTAATATAGATATACTACTTAAATGCTCAAAATCATTTACCTTTTCCTCAACCATGCTCACTCATTATTAGCTTAGACCACCTACACAAATTGCTCCAATAACAACTTCCCTACAACTGAATGGAAAAGATCTATTTGCCACTTTTTTAGCTCAAATGACTGCCTTGTTTTTTTGATAGCAGTGTCCTACAGAAATCTAGGAGCACCACCAGCTTGCCTGCAGTAATTCTCTATGGAGCAGACACCCAACACATACATTTTGGAAGCAGATCACCAGGACTCTCACCTATCCTGTTCACATCAGCCTTTTGTCCTCTTCTCTCTCCAGGTCAGGGACCAGCCATGAAGCCCAGACAATAGTTCCCCCATTTCCCTTTACAGTAAGATTAGTGAACAGATTTTTTTTTTTTTCTCAACTCCTTTTAAAAACCAGAGCTATATAACAAGTCAATGCTTGTGCAAAAAGTGTGAACAGAAATGGTGTGTTGCACTATGACACTGTAGATGTCTCCATCAGAAATCCAACTCACCCACCCAGAACACAAACCCAACAAACTGCTTTACCTATCATGCAGCTGTCAATCTCCTCCCACGCCACCAGCACCTAACATTCACCACAAAAACACAGGGCTCCCTCCATCTGAATGCATCTTAGTGCCTGCTTTGGCACCACCCCCCTGGCCTAAAGCCTCCTCTACCTTCCTAGCTTCCATTTCCCTCTCTCCTCCAGTGAGCTTCTTCTACACTCCAGCCACAGGAGAGCTGCTGCGAACCCTCAGTTTAGAAACAGAGCGCTAATGTCACCTGAAAGGCCAGTCAAAGCTTGTTGTGGGGTAGTCCTCCAGCAACAAGTCTCCCTCAACACTGCTCTGATGACTATTAGAAGAGAGCTCGGGATTATCATTACCAGAGTGCACCAGCCTGAATCTGATTATTGCCACTGCTGTACAATCACCAAAAATCTTGTATCTGCTCTGGGGATCCAGCCCTGCTACAGCCACAGCTGTTTACCTTCCCTGTAGGGGAAGTACAGGATTTCTGAAAGGATGGTGCCTTCTTCCAAGCCTGGTGGTGGTAGGGGGAGACAAGTTTTACCAGTACAACTCATGGCCGAGTGCATTTCCCTGCCTTCATTAAAGGTTTACACCAGTGCTGCTACCTTGGAAGTCTGCCATCAATAAGCAGGTCAAACCCCTTAGTCTGGGAAAAGCCTCTCTATTGTTTTCTGTTTCATGAGCAGTTCTTCAGTAACTGTGATTTTTTTTGGAGAGCAGGGTGTTAGAAAACAATTGATAGGAATAAAGAGCTCTCCTTCACCATTGAAAGTAAACTCTATGCTTAATAAGATAAAATAATTTGGTCTCTGTGGGCCAGAAAACAATAGTCTCACTGTTGTACTGATACCTCACAAGTTATGTCCTCATGTCACCCAAAGCAAACTGTAACAGGGACTGCTCCACAGTTCAGATTCCCTTTAAACCTCTTAGCTAACCTCTTCTACCTCTTCAGGTTTCTCTCTTTAGCTCAGGCATGAATCAGTTGCTTCATGAAGCCTCAATTCCATCTGAAAATGTGAAGCTATCTTAGCTCTTCTGAGGAGGTACTCAGTTCCCCGAAGTTTCTTACAAGTATCCTTAACTTTCACTCTTTTAACACCAGGAGTTGAGACTGAATAATGAAGAAAAAATATCAACAACTGTGACTGACTTAAAAGGGAACAACAGCAAGCAGAGCTTTGTCCTCTCTCTCTCTGAGCAGGAAGAGAATCTACTAATTACTTTATTACTGTGTGGGTGGAAAAAAAAGAGTTAACTTCAAATCAGCAAAGTATTCAATGCAGTATTTCCTTTATAGCATAGAATGAAAAATAACCCCAAACCTAGAATAAATCTCACTCCTCAATTCCTCCTTTTGTTTACACCAGGTTTGAGGTTATTTACACAGTGGCACAACATTAAAGACTCATACACATCTTCATGCCTTATAAGCCAACCTTCAGTTGTCTAGCACTGAGAAGAAACATTTCCTAGAGGCAAGCTACTACGTAATGCTCAGGATGATGTTTCTCCCATCCTCCTTATCTGTCAAATAAAAGCCACCATGAGGAAAAAAATGCTAAGCACTATATATATTATTTTATTTCCCTGACACAATTCTACACTTAATTGCTCCCATTTTTATGGATCTTTTTATCATTACTGATGCAGACAAATGGTCACTGGCAGGAGCCAAACAAACCATGTGAGGTGCAATGAAATATTCAACACAGATGTTCACCTTCAAGAGAAGGCAGAAATAACACAACACCTGATACCAGAGTCTTTCTCCAGGTACGCTGTTGTGCCACTGAGGTCAAATGGGTTTTAGTAGTTTAATTTGCACCGTTCATACTCAAAGTCACAGAGATTATTCTATTACTAAAAAATGTACCACCACCACTATACAACAGCAACAGCTAGGGATTTGCAAAAATAACAAAGAACACCCTTCCAGACATCAGAGAGAGGACAGGAAAGGAAGATTCCTCCACGGAGAGGCCCCTTCATGAGGAACATCCTCAGGGGCTACAATCCACTGTGAGCACAAGGCGCTCTTACCTGTGTGAGTGAGCATGTGCCGCTGCAGGGAATTTGCCCATGGAAAGACTCGAGGACAGTACGGACAGGGGATATTTTGCAGGCTGTCTGAGTAAGCGTTCCTCTTCCCTCTCAGCAGCTTATCTTCAGCAGTTTCCTTCTCATCCTCACTTGTTCCATTTCTGCCACTTTCTTCCTTGAAATTGTCAGTGGACTGCAGAAACGGGCTAAATTTATTAGTGTCTGTGGTAGCCAGCATCTTCTCTATACTGGCAAACTCCCCACTTGATTCCAGATCCACACCACTGCTGAGTTTAGGCTTATTTTTTGTTCCTTTCTTTCTACCTCTTTTCTTAGTCAACCCAGCATCGGCAATGGGAGACTGCTCTGGATCACATGCCTGAGTCAGGTCACTGGGCAGGCTGGGGTCTCTCGGAACAGCAGTCACGATTGTCACTTTTGCTTTGGCGTTCCCTGATTTGTCACACCCGGTGGAGCTGCTCACTGCCTTGGGACTGGCGTCTGCAGCCTCCGTTTTCAGCAAAGCAGGAGCAGAAGACACAGATGAAATGATCTGTGCGATGGACGCCAATGGTGGCAGCTCTTTAGTTACTGGAGGCTTTGGCAAGAGAGGTGGCGGTGGTGGTTTAGGCCTCAAGGGTCTCAGCAAGGCAGAATTGCCAAGGAGAGCCGGGGAAATGATTGGGACAGTCAAATGCAATGAACCTTTCAGTGGCTGGGGATGTCTGACAGACCTGTTTGTCTCTGAGTTCCCATTGGCACCAAAAACCAAAGGACACTGCAGACAGTTATAGGCTTTATCACTGTTCCCAGAAGCAGCCAACTCTTGATTCCTGGCTTCACATGGGACATCGTCTTTATCCTTCTTCAGGGCTTTGGGGATGGACAGGTCGATGGGCTCCATGGAACAGTCATAGAGGGATAGGGGAGAAGAGCCAAACAGGTTCTCCTGCTTCACTTGCACAGCGCTCAGGCTTTTGCTCTTCTGAGAGAAATCCAATGGCTCATCAAAATCCATCGGGAAGTTGCCCGTAGGTTCAAGTTTGATGGGAACATGAGATGATGTCCCAAGCAAGAACCCATTTTGTGGCTCCAGGAAAGGCGTCATGGACTTGCGGTCCATATAAGTGCTGTCTTCCAATAAAGTAGGGTCTGTCTGGCTTTCCTGGGCGCTGCAGTCCACCACTAAGATGTAATTCTCAATCTCCTTTTCTTGCACATGTAAGTGCTGCTTGAGGATATGGTGAATGCAATTTCTCTTGGCTGAAAAGGCCGTTCCACATTCCTTGCACTCAAACGGCTTCTTCTTCTGGCAGCCGCTGTGCGTCCTCATGTGAATGCGAAGGGCCCGGTAATGCTTCAGGTCCTCACCACACAGCTTGCACACAGTGTCTGGGGAGCAAAAAGCATCCACCATCTCTGCGGCATTGCTGGTGACGTATTCAATGTTCTTCTCTATGTCCTTCCTGGTCACTTTGAGGTGCTTCTTTCGCAAGTGCCTCTCGCAATTGGCTTTCACTGTGAATGGGTAATGGCAGATTTTACAGATGTAAGGCCTCTCCCCACTGTGTGTCCGCAGGTGTCGGATCAGTGCAGCCTTGTCAGCTGCAATGTAGTCACAGATGTTGCACTGGTATGGGGAAATACCTAAATGAGAACGGATATGAGCTCTCAGGACACCAGAGAAGGCAAACACCTGGTCACAGAACCGGCAGGGGTACAAAACTTTCCTCATGGTTGGGGCTTTCTTGTTTGCTGCCCCTGCAATGATGGCTTTGAGGTCCCCTTCTGTCACCTCTTGCTTGATCTTGGCTTCCATGCTCAGAGGCAGAAGAGCTTCGATGATGCTGTCCTGCTCCAGTTGTGTCTTCATCTCGTGCTGAGTTAAAGGCTCTACTTTGGGTTGGAGGAGCAACTGCGCAGAAGGACTCGATTTGGCTCCTGGTTGGGGGAGGTGAGAGTTGGAGGAGGACTCCACCGAGTTCTTGATCAGCCTCAGAGGGGGAGGTGGGAGGCTTGGGCTGATGCAACCAGGGGAGGCTTGCTGGGCACTGATAAGAGGAGGAGGTGTAGAGGTTGCAACAACTGTCCGGGGTGTTACCAAAGGCTTTGGCTTCAGTGGCGGCATATGCTTGAAAATGGACTGCACGGGGACAGAAGGTGCCTTAGAAAGTGGAGGAAGACTGATTTGAGGAGGAGCAGAAGAAGCCATCTTCAAGATCTGCTGAATGTCTGCCAGCTCAATGGCAGACTCATTGGAGATGGGTTTTACCACAATACTGCTGTCAGGCTGGATGATGAAACCCTTCTGGAAAGGCTGCAGCGAGAGGAGCTTTATGTTCTCTTTTGTAGGAGGAAGGACTGAAAATGACCCTCCCATAGAGGCAGCTTCCAGAGGAGAGAGGCTGAGCAGACCGGTGCTGCCGGGTTCCTGAGGTAGGTTACTCTTCAGTGCTCTGAGCCGCATTTCTTGGACCTCATCTTGTGTATTGTCCTCCTGCTTGACAGGCTTGATGTCTTTGGTGTACTGTAGGCCCAAGTATGCCATGAAGGCTTTCTGGTCTGGGTTCTCACTGGGTGGAGTCGTGGACTGTGGCTTGTGCTTGTCTTTTCCCTGATCCACCACGTGAGTTTCTTTGTGCAGTTTGAGCGCCGAGAGCATGGGGAATGCCTTGTTACATGTCTCGCAAATGAATCGATGGAAGTCACTGATGCACCTTCGCAAATTCGTTTCACACCAGACCTGCAAGACATGTACAAGTATTTAGAGTCGACATTTCAAATTGGAAAGGCATCACATGCTGAGGCAAAACAAAACCTATTCACTCTCTCTTCCACTGCCCAAGTTAAAGAGTTTAGAGCAGCCACCAGGTATGGCATGGAGATACTCCTGCTCCACAGCCTTTAGTCACCTAAGCAGTGTATCTAAGTTAGGGGCTGAATCTCAAGAAGTTCCCTTCCCTAAAAGCAAGCACCTTCAGAACACTATTCAAACTCTCAAATTCCTTCCCATCCTGAATTTCCCTTCCAGAAACCTCTCTCGCTTCACTGATAGGACAGGAGCCTCAGTAGACTATAGAGCAAACTTCAGTAAGCCAGGCAGTAAGACTACCTCCTTGAACTTTATTACCACAAAGAAACTAGGAGGAGAGGAGAAAAAACAAAATGGCATCTAAGAAGGCAAGATAACATAAACCCATCAAAATAATCACCTCCAAAAGCAAAACAATGAAACATAAAACCCAAAGTAGAAAGGCTTTTGGTTAGTGAAATCTGCTTACATTTATTCTTCCAAGACAGAGACCAACCTCACAAATGTCCCTGAAAATGATTGTCACTCCAAATGCTCTATTAAAATGCTACCCAGATAGCTCACATGTTGCAAATGTTCCACATCAAAGAAGAGCAAAAGCAATAAATTAAATAGAGGGCTGGGTTGTTTGAAAAGTTCTCTTGTGATTTTGTAACTTCTACACCAAAACCTAGAAGAGCTGGAAGTCAACGCTTTAATCTAACAAGACGACAAAAACTGCAGATACCGAGTAAGCATGGTCCAGATGAATTGTACTGTTCATTTATTTCTGTTTGGTTTGTTTGTTTTTTAATAGATAGGAGCTTCATCCAGACCCAAACCAACTAAGGCAGGCAAGGTTTGACAGAGGGAGGAATAATACTACCCAATAGAAAGCTTTATGGCTCTCAGAAAAGTATGGACAGAGTACCTGTCAGCCCTTCCTCCGTCAGCTACACTCAAAAGTGCAAAATCTTCAGAACTCACGTAAGGAACATAGTTGAAAGGTATTTGGGAGTGTTTTGTGAAGAAGTCACCGAAGATGTCAACATTTAGTAAATAAGGTGACTTGCCACAGTTTTTCATGATGAAATCTTTCACACCACAATTTCATCCCTGTTACAGACACATTAAAATAAATAACGTCTTCCTTTACCATGCGTCTTCCCTATTGATTTTAAACGTGGGCTGGTTTGGGGAAGGTGAGAACTAATGGGCAGGCTGGAAGGGACAAGGATCTAATAGCATTCAAGTTTTCCTTTAAAATATTTTTATAGATCTTTATACCAATAGTTGTCCAACTAAATATTCTTAGATGGAAAATGAAAAAGGAAAGGCAGGAAGTGTCTAAAGCCTACACAGACAGCAGCAACGTGCTTTACACAAAATATAAAATATACACCCACTTTTTGACTCATCGAGGACCAGTCTTTCAATGAATTCAGAATTCACTACATGGGTTGGTACATCAAGTTATGAAGAACAGAGCATACCTGAGAAATGCGGGGGAACTTCCTACAGGAGAAGTCCGTGAATCCCAAGTCATGGAAGCCTGCCGGAATTGAAGGGTTGTTCTGAATGAAAGGCTTTCCCATGGGATCTCTGGGAAGCTGCTTGTGGATAACTGCATTATGGCGCAGTAAGCCCCGATGAGTACGAAAGGTAATACAACAGATGTCACACCTGTAACAGAAAAGGATAAACCAGCAATGACTTACTGACAGCTGCAAGCTTAAGAACTACATTCTTCTTGCATTAGGCCAGCCTCCTTCCTCTCGCCCCACGAGACTAAGAACCTGCTAAATGCAAAACAAAGCCTCAGCGTGTCAAAACCCTGCGCCACAGAAAGGCCATTGCAATCACAGTCACTTTCTACCAGTTTCTGGCTATTAAGTTCACTGGAAGTTCAAAGAACATAAGTGCATGAGAAATGAGCATCACACATGGGCAGACGGCGAAGCAGCAGCTGAGACCACAGCCTTCTGACAACCTTCCCAGAGCCCTACACAAAACATTTCAATGGCTTTACACCGTTTCATTTTTACTAAGTACTATTAAAATAAAAGATGTTTAAAAAAACGATCAGCGACAAGGAGAGGCTAAATCAGACCAAGGTCACAAGCAGCTGCAAATGTATAAATACCACCTTTCAAAACTACTGCTTAACAGGTCCTACTGCACACCACTCAAATACCCATGTAAGTATTTTCTCCACACTGCCTTTCTATAAACTTTCACTGTTTTTTTCTCAAAGATGTTATGAGAAATATACTGTTTTATAAGAAAAACTAGTGCTCCGTGAAGGGGAAGAGGCTCAAGAGGAGGAAGATCTGAAACAGGTTCAACTCTTCTGACACTAACACGTCCGTTTTGCAGCCAACCTTACCCCAAAGAAGAACGCAGAAGCAATGTATTTTCCTACTCACACCTTATTGCTATGATTTCTTGTTTTTCTTAAGTTCTCAGATCCCAAATTCAGCTAAAGAAAAGTTTCTCACATAAAGTAGACTTGTGTTAAACAGTCAAAGGTATTGGAAATACAGCTTTGCTGCAGGCACTAGGGACTACGCAGCAACATTTGGCCAACACGTCAACAAACAAGTCTTTTAAATATCTAGGATTTGAGCTCTGCAGCATGACAGGTCACATCCACTCTGCATTCAACAAGTGACACACAGTTTCACTCAACATGATTCCTTGTGGTCACAGCTCCAGCTCGCAACCAAAGCTTGAGTTTCACAGAAGCAAATACCAGTGAATGTGAAGCAGTCAGAGTGTCAGTGAGGATATTGTAATAATCACAAGGAGTTTTTCATGTCTCCCCCTGCCTTAGTTCTCCCCATACTGTCTTCACTCTCCATACCAAGGAAAAGGACATGTGCCTACTCATTAAAAAAATATCCTGCAATTACAAATGACTTCTGAGAAATTCCTGAAACCACTCCCTCCCTGTCCTGTCCCTAACAAACTCCCATTGTTGTTCTTTTTATCACTACATAAACTTCCACAGACTTTTTTTATTCCCTGAAAATGAAGAGATAACCAAATCACCCAGAAAGCAACTGGACTCATAGTCCCTGAGTGGTGAAAGAACCAAGTGTGAAGTATATGTAACATGGCCTTTGTTATCACGGTACCCAGAAGGCTGAGACATAAATATTATTTGCTGGAGGTTTAATCTGTTTTATCTCCCCTGTCAATTCACTTGCAACCTACATTTATAATTATTTCCAGCATAGTCCTTACATTCCATTAAATACCAAACCAATGCTATTTACAAAGCAAACGTTTACTTAAAGAGGTCTGCTAAATAAGACAACAATCCCCGGTGGGGGCCAAGGAATGCCAACATGTAGAGCTCCTCCAGTGCCAGGATCTACAGCTCTCTTCCAGCTCCTTTGGCAGCACCTATTCCGTGATGCAAAGCTTTTGTCTTCAGCAAAACAAAAACACACAACCACCAAAACCGCTGGGGGAAGCAGGGCATTAAAGGGTTAGAGCAGTCACCTGAACAACTTGCAGGCTAGTGAAATAAATTCTCTTTTAGAGGTGATGAAAATGCCTCGTGTGAAAGCTAGCAGTGCTTCTGGCATGCTCCTGCTGGTACATGATCATATGGACAATGAGGGCTTGCAAGCAGTGCTCCTGCACAACTGAGAGCATCACCGGTGGTCTGTGGGACCAGCTGTTCTGCAGAAGGGTGCAGATCCTCATCTTGTGGTGTCCTGAGGCAGTTCTGGGGTCCCCAGTGTTCCTGGCCTTCCCCAGACCAGCAACTTGATGAAGCAGCTGTACCCCCTTGGACGTGACTGTACCAGTGACTGGACAACAGAGCTACAGGGAGAACTGGTGCCTGCCATAGTACCCCCAGGATTTGGGCTGAGCAGAAGCTAGCACTCCCAGACAAGCAGCCAGGTTCCCCCCACCCCAGCAGGGAGCTGCGCCTCATCCATCTTACACTCCTTCGCCTCCGCTGGCTGTGCAACACGTTGATTTTAAGCACTGGCTTATTTAGGGCTCCCATCAAAAGTTGCACTTGAAAGTAAATCTTTCAGAGCAGAGACCCGTGTGAAAGTCGTTCACAGCACACCTGTATCAACTACTACGCCTCAGGACAGTAAAAATTTGCAATTTAAAAATGGTGTTTTCCATGCAAAGGGAACCACCTCCTCCCTTCCAAAAGTAATAGATCTTGAAAAAGGAATATGTACTTTCTCTCTTGTATAATGTGTACAATAAAACATCCCTCTCTATTTTTCCTCTGTTTTCCTTGCTGTGAGTGAAGGAGTGGCAAAGAAAAAGAGTGTCAGGAAAAGGATTAAGCTCTTTTTCCAGTGGGTCAAAAAGAAGCTCCTGGCTGAAAAAAAAACACCCAGATGAGTCATGCCTGTCATCTCAAGATTCAGTCACTTCAGGGCATTATAAATGCACTGTGCCCTGGCTCAGCACCTTCCCCTGGTGTCACAGTTTACAGGATCAAACAGGAGCTGCAGCACAGGAGGGACCTGTGGACGGCCTCCCTTCCTCCATGGTCCAGGCACACCTCTCCAGAGGCGGCTGCAGCTGGGAGAAGTGGAATAAAACCACCCCAATAAAAGCCCTCCACAGGAGATATTTGGAGCAGTGTTCTCTGGGGCAGGCTCCCCAGATGAAGAGGTGGCCTGTCGGGCCTCAGCACCCGCACTGGCACCTTGTGCCCATGATGCTTGCCAAGGACAAGGGAGGTCATTTTAAAGCCGCTCCTGAATCTGAGGGGTGGCACCATGCTGCCAGCTGGGGAGGTCTTGCAGGCTCTGCAGACCTCACTTGGGCTTGTCAGTCTTCACTACGAATGCAAGCTATTTAAAATACAATAAAGTCCTGTTTGCTCAAGTGCTTGCACAAGTTTTTTTCATTTGTGTCTTTTTGTTGAGTTCCCTCCCCCTCACCTCAAGTAGTAAGGGAGTCTGAGCTTCTCTCAGACTACGTGACTTGAACTGTGAATACAATTAGCAATGCAGATGCAGATATGGACGTGTACCACCTCCAAGAAAAACTTATAGGTCCTGAGCTTCAAAACCTAACTAGTTAAGACAAGCATCATGCTGCGTTGACTAAGGCTTGGGTTAATTTAACATGGAGTAGCTGCTGTGCCTAACAATGCTTTAACTGGAAACAGTAAATTTTTTTAAGGAAACCTAACCATTAATTTCTCTGTTTTGTCATCAGTACTACTTTCCACCTTTAGGTAGTGTCTTTGCCTACAGTATTTTTAAATCTAAAATGACACTCTAAGAAGGACAAGAAAAAGGAATCCTAGGTAATGTGAACATTTTTGTGGAAAGTCTGAAAGTCCAGTATATCAAATAAAGCACCTGAACCATATGGTAATACTTTGCTCATGATGAACTTTAAAAATCAAAACAAAACACAACACCAAAAAAAAAAAAACCCTCTCCTTAAAATTTCACCAGTCTGCCCATGTGTAGTGCCAAGTCAAACAGGGATGGTGTGGCTGGAGAGAACAGAGATGGGAACAGGTTCTGAGGCTGTTAGCAGAACAGGCAGAGCAATGGCTCAACACCTGAGCGGAGATAAAAGCACTCTACTTGCAAGGTAAGTTTCCAGATGTAGGAAATAAAAGCTGCTGTGTTATCATGTGATTGCTAGTCTTGGCCACAGTTTTCCATTTTTCTACAAAGATGACTACAGAGTAGAGAGAAGAAAGATGTTCAGTTCCAGGCACAGAGATTCAATTACAAGTAAAAAGGAAAAAAAATTGCTTTTAGCAGCTAACACTGCTTTAAAATTAATTTCATTCTCAATTGCCTTTACGTTTCGGAGTCGTTCATAGCTGCACAATGCAAATGTAATAGGAGGGCTCTGGCTCGCTCTGGCAGAGATGTACAAAGCAAGCTGGTGAGAAAACAGAACTGCTAAAACACAAAAGCAGAACTGAAATGTAGCGGTGTGAAGACAGTGCAATGACCAGGCTGACCTTGGTGCTCAGGCCACATATCATGCCAGGCCAGTCTGTTTAATTATTACTACATCAGTGCACCTTTTCAGTTTTATTTTAAATACAGACAAGGTCTCTGTAAAAATACACCATTAAAAAGCCTTCTATTAAAATAAGTTAGCATTCTTGAAATCCGTAACGCTAATTAGGATGTAAAAGCATTTTAACAGGCTTTAAGAAATAGTCAGTGCTTTGTGCAGCTTGTCCAAGAGGCAAGCCAGAATTTGCTACACTTATGACAAGCAGCACCTATGCAAGAGAAGTTTACATAAGTGATGCCTGTTGCCTTGCATTATGCTCTCCTCTGAGCCAGTTCAAATTTGTCAGCAATGGAAATAGCTTTTTTTTCTTTAAGGAAAGCAAAGGCAATTTAGAAAGGACATGCAGAGCCAAATTTCAAGCAAAATTAATCAGCCTTGATTTTTTACTAAGGGCAATGTAGTCAAATCTTTCTAAACTTTCTATTTCAGTAATCAAGATGCAAATGCCAAATATTTATATTCATCTGTCTGTTACCAAGAAATTAAACAAATGCAATGCTCTGCATTATCTGAGACTACTGGTTGGAAAGGGAAAGCAACGTTTTACATTCTTCTACTTACTTATACTTCTGAAACCACCCAAGAGCAAACCAAAACCTGAAGTTTTTACCTATACAGCTCACTAACACTGTGTTGCCCATGTTGTGGGTGTCAACAAATAAAACACTCTTAATGCCTAGGCCTTATCTAAAATAAAAAGCTTGGTACCATTTTGTTCCTTTCCTGCCTGTGCTCTTTAGCAACTGCTGCAAACAGAATTAAGGAAAACAAAACAAGAATTAAACATACCCTGAGACAGAGGTCATTAATACACAGTTATACTATTAAGTCATCTAACTCCTCCCACTGAAATCCCTAATACGTAATGAATATAAATTTCTACCCTTGTCGTTATTTTTCTCCCGTCTGTCTCACTTTATTTGCAGAATTAATGCAGCTCTCCTTATGAGCAAAGAAAATCCTATGCTGACCTAAAAATGATACAACTGGGCAGAAGAGAAAGAGGGGCGATTCCCTGCCATTGACTCATGCCTGCACCAGGGACAGGAGCCGGCTCCCAGCCTCCACACCGGTGATGCACACTGCAGAGGAGGCCAACAAGGAGGGAGGGGATGGAGAAATCATGGTTTAAACCTAAGGGCTCTCACTCTTAGAAGAAAAACTACAGGTTACAGACATGTTCCCCCGTCAGGAAAGGATTTCTTCTCTCTCACTTCTTTTGGGGCATAGCACAGGGAGGGAGATGAGAGAGCAAGCAAATTGGTTTCTGCTCCTGTGTGCAACCCCACCCAGGTCCAGATACTCATCTCCTTTTGGATGAAAAACCTTTCCTGGCCTCCACACCCAGGGCCCTGGGAAATAACATCCAACAGCTGCACTAATCTCTCCCACTTGCTGCAGATGAGTGATGGAAAAGCAGCAGTGCTGCGAACGCTGCTCCTGCCTCCTTCCCTCCCTGTGGGTCCTCCTGCTGTCCTGCGATGACCGTTCCTGCCTCCTTCCCCACCAGCATCACAGCGTGTCTGACCCCAAAGGACCTGTTGCCCTCCCATCTCCACCTCGCCCTATGTTGTGGGTCTGTGCTGAAACCACAGGTGGCATAGTAGCACCGGGAGCCAACTCCCTTCCAGGCACGATGAACTGGAGAGTCTCCCTTTCCCAGTGGGGAAGGGGACACACACCGCTTACCAGAAGTTCAGTGCACACTGCTTCACCTCCTCCACAAAAGCGGGACTTTCCTTTTAACTTTGCCTCCCTCCCACCTCCCCACTCGCTGTCTGACTTGGTTATCAACGTGTCCCGTCACTCCCTTTAACCCTTTCCCTCAACGAAACCACCCTTGGGTACAGCAAAGGCTGAAACCACTGCACCAGCCCTTCTATTAATAGAGGGATGCACAATGCTATGCACATTCCTACAGCCACACCGTGGTCCAGGCGAGAAGAGTATGGTGTAGGAGCCAGGGCAGATCCGATATAAGCCTGGGTGATGTCATGCTTCAGAAACTCATCGGCACGACGCAGAGCCAGTGTCCGTACCAGCATATCGTGACTCCCACAGTCAGAGTAACTCTGAAGTTAACTGCGGTAAGGTTTAATCAGAAGGCACAAGCCATCCTGTGCCATCTTTTAACTTTCTTTATGTGCATGCAAAGAAAAAATCAGGAAAAAAGAGCGTTTCTTCCCAACTCTGTAATGAATGGAGCGTACCAACAACACTTCAACAGTGACAGATTTAAATACCTCTGCCCCAGTGGAACAGTAGCTTACTCTGTCATTTACTTCAACAGAATTAACATGCAACTAAGAATAAATAAAGGGAAAATGGGAGATGGCCTGCAGACACTTGCACAAAGTAGTTCATTTTCTCATAATGACCTTTTTACTTAATAAAGGCCAAAGTTTTAAAAACCAGGAGTGGCAAGAAATTGTCTGGACAGAGTCGAGGAGTAAGAACTGAAGATCAACAATGAATATAATGAACATAAATAACAATGAAGGGTTTAATAATTAGGGCAAGCATACTTGGGGAAAAAAACCTAACACATGACCACCACAGTCCTCTCCAGCTACCAAAACCGGAAGCTACACAACATCCAGAATAAAAGTCATCATTTGTGCACACAAACTCAAGTGGATGTTTTGGTATTCTTCTGGGGTAAGAAAAGGAAAGCTCTTCCTGCCTTCTAACACATCTTTCAAATACAGAAGCCAAGTACTTGTGTGGTTTTAAAATCAGTGGCAAGAGTTAAAAAAAAATAAAATGTATGTGTCTACCATGTTAAAAAAGCAACACCACTTCTCACACGTAACGTAAGATAAAACACATCTAACAGGTGCTTGTCCATCCTATAACCATCCACTGATGACAACAGGGCTCACAAATAGGTGCAGCTGAACCTGGACTGAACACCCTTGCCCTTCCACACATTTGCAGGTAAGCTACACTCAGCAGGCAGACCCCATGACTAACACAGTGAGAAGCAGCCAGTGCTTTGAGAGCCTGTGTAGAAACAATCCCAGGTCATCAGGCAAGCATGCTAATCACCTATTCTGCCTCAGCCCCCTTTCCCTCCTGTATTCCCTTTTACGAGAAGGTTTCCTCTACAGTTAGCTTTGAGTTTTACCCACTTTCTATTCTTGCAACTGAGCTAAGATATTCACCACCATGTGACACACCACAGTTTCACATGAGAGCGTCACTCCCTGTGTCCATTCACTATCTGATATTTTTACCCGGCTGCTCTGGATTCCCAGTCTCCACACACAATGAGCTCCCTGATGTGAGCTGACCACTTCTGCGCCAGTGTTGGACTCGCGCTGCTCTTCAGATGTTTTCCACCTCTCTTTTCGGAACAAACTTCAGAAAGCACTCATAATGCAGTTCTGGGTTTACTTTTTTGCAAGCCAGCGTACAGAGAGATGCTCAGCCCGCTGATTCTACCTCTCCAAAAAGATGTATTCACCAGTTTGCTTGCATACCCTCTCCTCTGCCTCATCAACATTAAAAATTGCATTGTATCACAGCATATTTTTGGTCATAGTATTTACCAGAGCTGGATTTCATTGTCACCAGTTGGCTCGTGGAATTGCTCCTGCACCAAAAATGCTGCCAACAGAGATCAGGATTCCGTTCCTAGTTCCTATCAGCAAGACACCAAGCAAGCAGCTTGCAGAGCAGAGCAGGAGAGTCAGCTGAATTGGCAGTGCCACACAACTGACCCTTGTGCACCCCCCCCATTCTTGGCTTTAACAAGTCTGATATTGACTCTGTTAGTAACTCTAGCAGCAGTTCCTACCTGAACTATTCTTGCTGGTACAATCTCAAACAATGACTAAGAAGGGAGTTATTGGGGTCAAAGCATAGTGGGCCAAAGCCAAAGGTCAAGGAAGTCCATAACATGCCTGCGCTGGAGTGCTCTTCATCTCTCCCTCGGTACTCAACAACTGTGTAGGACAGAACCACCTCAGAATTATCCAGCTGCATTAAAAGAGCACAACAATTCATATTTCAAAGTGCTAACAAGGAATGAGGCTTATCTATGTGGACACCAACGGTTGTGAAAGAGATGGAAAAGTAGTATGAAATTTCACAATGCTAAATGTTGACTACTTGTCATTCAAGCTTCAAGTTGTTTCCAGTAACAGTAGTGTCAACCACTAGGAAAAAAAATTTCCTCTCCCCACCACGAACTCGTTTTGTCTCCCAAGTCATATAAATTGCAAACAACGCTCAAATAGATTCACTCCTGTAAGTTTACAATGTCACTAACGCTCTATTCCCACAAAAGGCTGACCACGTGTAGAAAGCAACGAACTTCACAAAAACTAAGTCAGCAAGATTATTCCCTACTATATAAGGAGAGAAAAGATAGAAAGTGAATTCCTAAAGTTGCTTAAGTAGGCATTGGCAAAAACAGGAATGAAACTTAAGGGGCTTTTTCTGGTGGATTTTTTTTTTCTTTTACATCCTGTACAATGTACTTTCAGTCATTCATGTTGCTGCTCATACACAACTTAGTTTTGTACTAGTCTTTTCTACTGGAGTTAATGATTGAAATAATCTATACACAGCTTAAATTTACATTAATTTATTTTCCTGGCTATTTTATCTCCCCAAAGCTGATACACAGAACTGCCCTGAAGAGCAGCAACTGGGCAATAAACTGGTAACATTCTAAGTGGCTGGAATAGTTTTGAATCAAAACACACTTCTTTTCGACTTGACTTAAACAGGGTTGCTCATGTGCATTGGCTAAAATAATTTGAGACTGGGACATAGCTCCAGGTGCCCTGCAGTGTCCCACCACCTGGCACCATGCACTGAAGAATGAGGGATGTGCTGGCCAAGGGGGAAACCTGGTGACCAGCCTAACTGAATCGCAAGCTGCACATGACATCTTGTGAAACAATCTGCCTGCAGGGTTCAGGAGACCATTCCCAGGACATTTAAGCTGTCCACTCCTTCTGAGTGAAGCCAGTTAACATCAAGACACAATGACAGCATTTTCCACCTGGGAGTGTTTTCAGAAACAAGACCTCACAGTGTGGTTACCCTGACAAAACTGGAGGCAGATGACAACAGGTACCAATGGTCAGGGTGTCCTGACACCGTCCATTCCAGGACGGGAGCTCTTCTGCTGCTATGCCTGCTACTGATCTAACTGTTCAAAATAACAGCTTTCCGTGGTGGTGTTCAACCTCTAGCCAATTTGACTTTACAAGTTTCAGCAAAACTTGGGTAGGCTGTTTGAAACAAGGTAGACTGTGAATAGCTTTTGGTTTTCTTTGTTTGGAAGTTCTACAGAAGCATATTACCCTGGGGCAAGAGAACTGCTTTTGTCGGCCTTGTGAAAATATGCCTGGGATTTGGCAGGTTAGAAAGCTTAATATATTATATCATTGTTTGGACATGCTCTGTAAAAGGTCAAAAAACTTAATCTACCCTGATTCCATTCACAGCCGCAGACATCTACTGGTTCTGGTCAGTAGGTCAGCTCAGTGACTGAGGTAGACAGTGTCTTTCACACTCTGCAATGTCTATTTATTTCTTGTCTCCAATAAAAAACTTAGTAAAAACAAATCCTATAACTGAAGACAATGCCACACTGAACCAAATGTTCCACTGAACCAAGAAAGTCCCCGTAACAGTCACTGAGATCAAGGCTTTTACCATGCTCAAACTATCCTTGCTAAGAACTGTTATTGAAACATGTCTCTACGAAAGGAGCTCACTGCAATGCTATCACCACTTCCCTCCTCTTCTCCTCAGGAAGAGACATAGGCATGAGGGCAGCATGAGTATCTCCTTGCTGCTGTGAGCAAGGAAAAATTAAAAAACCTTTAGCTGCTGGTACTGTGGATACTGTAAGAAGCCTCCTGGAGGAGAAGACAAGGAAATTTAAAGGGTATGTCTAGTGACAGTGAAACCCAACAAAGGTATTTTTATAGTGTATGCACTTTTTTAAAAGCCACATGCTTTGCTTTAAGCCTGTTTCATTGTACTTGCCAAAGGAAAGAGGAGAAAGCTCACACAGAGCCACAAGAGGTTTCTCCCCAGGAAACCTCACATCTCCTTTGCTTGCACTGCTGATGTTGCTTAGAGCTGGCTGTCAGGTGACCCCTACAAGCTCACTACCGTCTTTAACAGCAGCCCTCCGCCACAAAAAGTTCCAGAGAAGTTACCCTGCTCCGCAAGGTTTCTCCTTTTCCCTACTGGCTGCACAGCATTTCAGCGCTCTGCTAATTATATCAACGCTCAGATACAAACTCACCAAAATAGACGGTGTCCTCAGGTCCCAGCTGCAGGGAAACAGAGGTCGTCTTTAAATAATCCAGGTAGAGCAGCGAAGGGGATCAGAAAGCACCCCTGGGCCACCTCCCACTGCTACTGGGGATTGCAGACAAGCTTGCCAGGACCAGCTCATGTCACTAATTAGGGTGCAGGTCCCAGGGCTTCAAAGGAACAGAGACTGACCAGGGAGGGTAATGACGAGAAGGAGATGCAGCGCCACAGCCCATTGTCAGAGGGACAAAGGGCCCTATTATTGCTCCCAAGAGCAGGGCAGTTCTTACCATAATTAGGAGACAAAGATGCATGATTTAGGATTTTACATAATCAAGAGATACTCTCCCAAGCGGGAACCCCTCTCACACAATCGGTGGATTAAGTATTGTTTATTCTACAGCAAGTAAACAATGAGGTGCTCCCCGCTTGGGGCTTTACATGAAAAAGCAGTACTGGGGAAGACAATGTGGGGTGTCTTTTCATCTGACTTTGAACAGCTAAACCCCTGATTTCAAGTTGTTCATTTAACAGTATCTGGAAGGGTAATGGCCCACCCTGTAAATTAGCCCCTCACGTACTGATTCGGGGATGCCAGACAGCCTTACCTTGTCTGCTGCTTAGCAGAGGGGGGCCGGGACAGACAGACGCTCTGGGGGCAGAGGCTATATTTACACAACAGCACTACAATGGCAGGATTAAAGGACCACAAGGAAGCCAGGCAGAAGCTCCTGCACGCCTGCATCCCTGAAGGATGCTACCACCGTCAGGGCAATGGAGGCTGGCGGATGGATCGCTCCAGAGCCAATGTCCACAATCATTTTTACACTAACTGCTGGGGGAGCAGAACAGAGTCAGGTCTTTGCCCTGTGGTTTACAAAGAAAGGCACAGCTAGGCAAGTTGAGCATCACTTATTTTTGTTTGTGACAAAACAGTCTGGGCTGGGCTACATCTGGCTCTGGGATGCACATCCGATACCTGCTGCACACAAGTCCTGATCAAGTGACTCTACTTTTACAATACTGGCAATTAAAAGAGACTCAGCGTGTTCTGCTCCCTGCCCAAAACACAGCTGCTTTGTTTGTAGACAGTTCTTCCTCCTTGTCTTCTATAATAGGGAAACGCCAGCTTTGATGAACACGGAATCACAGAATAGTCAGAGTGGGAAGGGGCCTCTAGAGATCATCTAATCCAACTCCCCTGCCGAAGCAGGATTGCCCAGAGCACATTACTCAGGACCGCATCCAGGTGGGTCTTGAAGGTTTCCAGAGAAGGGGACTCCACAATCTCCCTGGGCAGCCTGTTCCAGGGCTCTGTCACCCTTTCACATTTTGCAGTTTGGTCTTCCGCCAAGAGTGCACCCATCCCCACATGGCTCCTGCTCTGATACTCTAGCAAGATATTCTTCTCTTCATCTCTTTCATTCAACAAAACACCCCTAAACTTCACCAAGAGGAATGACTTCAGTCTCATGAACTCAAGACTGAGAATGGTGCACCACATTCAGCGCATCTTTTTAAATTGTGTAAATCCTATGTACTGTCTTGCAGAATCCTGGGACCCAGGGAATCACAGGCCCTGCCTGCCAAGGATTTTAACCCATTTCCTTTGAGATGAAAGAGTCACCTTAACAGCAGCCCAGACTGCTCTGCTTACCAGAGGATTTTCTGCTAGGTTGGGCTAAGCAGGCAGTGCCATTTGACTTGTCTAGACTAGGATAAAAGGTGTGTTTTAAACCAGATAGGCAGGGCAGGCTGTGTTTGAGTATGCTAGCTGACCAGGGACAACCACAGCTTCCTTGTCCTGCCCTATCTCCACTGACATGTCTTAAATTGCTAAAGCAAATATTTGACAAAAACCCCCTTACCATTGCCTAGACAAGCCCATAAAGACCAGCATCCCAGCACTATACTGAGCTCATGCTCACAGATCTTGATAATCATGGCTTTGATTTAGGGACACAGTTTAGTGTTTGTCACAACAGAATCAAGAGTAGTAAAATCTATTTCAGAGGTGTATTAACCACAAGCAAGTCTCATAATCTAGAGAAAGAGTTGCACGAAGAGGAGCAGCATGTTTGCACTGCCAGTGAGTGTGTCCTTCTGCCGTGCTGCAGCAGACTGCAAAGCTGCCAAGCTAGAAGGGTATCCATTCTCTTATCTTTTACCCATCATTCAAAGCAAGAGAATGCATCTCTCCACTCAGGTCTATGGCATATAACTTTGCAAAGAGGTCATATCTTCACAGAAGCTTCAAAATCAGGCTAATGCCAGAATAAGCCTCATATAACAGCCACTTTCTCTAAAGCCTGAAGCATATGGCAAAATTACCTGAGATTCTATTTGGGGGTGTGTGTGTTGCAGAGCTCTTACTAGAGAACAACTGTTTCAATTTTGCTAATTAAAACTTACTTAATTTACTTGAGAAACAGCAAACTCCATTTAATTAACTACTATTTGCTGGACTTTAAGAACTCCTTTCCCCAAAAGTTACAGCACTTACAAAAGGGGTTTACATGTATTTACCAAGGTTTTCTCATTAAAAAAAAAAAAAAAGAAAGAAAAAAAGAGAAAAAGAGAAAAAAAGAAAATTTGAACTGAATTAATTCCATTTAATAATTTAATAGAATAGGATGACTCTGCTCCATGCCATTCTCTTAAGGAACTGTGTCTAGGAGAGAATGTTAACACTTCAAGATGCTGAATTCTGCACCCTTGCAAAAAGATCACTAGAGTCCAATGTCCCAAAATAAGCTTAGAACACTGACAAGCTTCTGCAAATGGACAATCTCCTTCTCAACAACAGCAGTTTCTCTACATGTTTAAACTAGAATGGGAATATCTTTTTTTGTATCTTCATGTATCTGGCTCTACATTTTGCTGTGGTAAAAAACAGGAAATAAAAAAAGTATCAGAAGTCCCAGGGGCAACTACTTGAACCCAAACACAACACCCAAGCACCTTCCCAAACAATTAATAAGTAATTTTTCCTTGTTAAGAGAAGCTGATTTAAGCCAAAAACCTAATAATTCCCTAACCTCAACAGGCAGAAAAGCATAACACATTTTATTGAGTTTCTGGATCCAGACTTTCATCTATCTTCACTCACTCCCACGACAGACAACAAACCCTTTATATCCAGCTGCCGCCTTCTCCCGAGCAGAATCATCTCTTAGGTTGGTACCTGAATACTTTAATCAAGTTTTGCTTCATGCTTTAAGGATCTTTAGTTTAACTTGTTAGAATTTTGCAATGTTGGCATTTTACAGTTTTGTGTAACAAAAGGAATGGGTTTGAAAGGGAGGAAGGGATGCTTTAATTTCTTCTAAAAACATTCCCAGCTATTAACTGGAAAGATCTCCGATATTTGCAAAAAATAATAAAATTAAGCCCTACAGCACCCTGGCGACTTAAGATGAGGCAGAAACATTTAAAAACCTGTTCAAAATCACAAAGTGGTGCAGTTAACAGAGCAGGGGGCTAAATGGCTCGTGCCCCTCCCCAGCAGGCTCCCACAGTCCATTTGGTGACCAGAAACACTCGGGATTATTTCTTACCTCAGAGAATTATCTGGATGTGTCTCCATGTGGGACTCCAGCCCATACTTGCAAAAAAAATCTTTGAAACACACTGGACAATGATACACTTCCTCCTCAGCCTTCTTATCCCCTTCACAAGAGTGACCATCCTCGACAACCTTCAGATAGAAGGAAAAAAAACCTCACTAGACCGAATTTTAAGCAACAAACCAAGCAGTTGAAGTTCTTCTCTTAAAAATAAAGCAGTAGGCTTCATCTATAGGTCTGCTGCAGGCAACCAGAAATTACTCATTTTGGCAAGAGAGAGAGAGAGAGGGTGAGCGACAGAGCTTCCATGCATGTGTGAGAACGTGCACGACGGAAAAGGAGGCTTAGTAGGTGATAAAGCGTGCAACTAAGTCACAGATACATCAGTTCTAATGAGAAACTGTGCAATCTGAACAACTTAGAAACCCGTATGTTTATATACCACTGAACTAGCATTCCTCCCCTTCAAAAAACCAGGCAAGCTGTCAGCCTCAATTATTTATGCCATTGAGATACTGCCAACTCCTAACTCAAGTGGTCCAGGGAAAAGCAATGAACTTCTGCGTGTTTTCTATAGCCCTCTTCTGATTACAGGCAGGAAAGCATGTACAGAAACAAGTGATATTGAGCTAAATGGAACTGCTACTAGCTTGCCATTTAGAGATAGTAAGTGGAAAGGGTCGAGTTAAGTTTGGCAGCCACCATGCATTTTGTATAAATGACTGAAATACACTAAATTATTTCATAAACAAAACCCTAATGGAAATGTCTAGCCTTCATATAAATATTTTCTGGTTGCTCTTGCAACTCAAATAATGCAGGATTATGCTACTGTGAAAGGGAAATGTACTAGAGATTGTCTATCTCAGACAAGTGTTGGCTGCGCAGGAAAAGCACGGCATCTTACAATATATACAGGACTGTAACAAGACCACATTTTAATACATCTGTGCCAACTGGATGAACACAACAGCTGACAGCTTAGGCCATGGCCAGGAAAGCCTTTTGCTTCACGCCCCGCAAAGAACCTTTTTCGCAGGTGTCCTCTCCTCTCTGTCCATCTCGGCATCATGACTAAACTTCCGTTTCGAAGATAATCGCCTGCGCTTCAGCGGCGACGGGGGCGTTGTGCTCGCTGTGCTGTTCGGATCCTTCTCATGAATCTTCATGTGCCTGAGCAAAGAGGAGGAAGAAGGCGCTGTCAACAGGCAAACTGGGGCTGAAGTCTGCACAGATTTTAATGCCAACACCACGTCTGAAGTTTGCCTTTAAAGGATACCAGCAGAAACCCCATAAACCTGGCAACACTTCTGGAAGACAGCTGGGGCACACACACGATCCAGCACGGGCCCTTTGCAGCACCCGGGACCACGCGGGGCCGGCAGCAGGGAGCCCAGCAGCTCTCCCCCATGCCCCAACCCATAGCACAGCACCTGCCCCACTGCCACCTGGCCCCATGAGCATCGTGCCCGTCCCACGTCATCCAACACGCCCTGCTCCTGCCTGATACTGCACAGTAATCTACGAGCCCAGCCTCCCAGCATTGTGGCAGCCTAGTAAGTAAAAGCCTGCAGCAGAGCATCCTCTTCTCTCAGGGCAACAAAAGTGCCCTGTCTTCAGCAGGCTCTCCTTCCCTAGTTTCAGAGAGCAAGTATATGCCAAGGTCTGAGCAACACTTCTTAAATACATTTGTTTCCTTTCTCATCCTTAACATTTCCTTAACATCCTTAACACCCCAATATTGAATTTCAGCTGAAACTTTGAAGTCAAGATGTATCTGTTCACACTGCTAAGCTGGAGCAGGTTTGGCTTGCAAAACTCCGTATTGCCAAAGCTTGTTCACAAACCTGCTTCCCCAGGAAAAATACCTATTTCTTGTCACAAAGACACTAGAAAGTGGAGAGGGGCAAAATGGCTCAGGAAGCAACCTCCTAAATATCTGTACACCTGACCCACTTGCCTTTTGGTTTTCCATATCTGCAACTTGAGGAAGATGCTGTGGTCTAGTTCTGGGGCAATGCTCCCATGCTTCTTTTTCTGAGTACTAAAATCTCAAATTGTAAATTTTCATTTTTTCCTTTTTTTTAAATGTAGGGCCTTTAACCCTCACTTTGAATTTATAGTGCTTTTGAAAAAAACAAACTTGGGCTCTTACATGCACAGGGAATTTTTGCTTCTAACAGGAAGAAATGGGAGTGCAGGAGAGAGCTGCTCTTTGCCTGTATGACTGACTTCAAAGCAGCACAGGGAAGACAATGTTAATGGCATCTGGGCACATCCTTCAGAAGTCACACCCCCAACTCGGCTCAGGATCGTGCCATTTAACTTGACTGCACACTATCATGTTCAAACATGAGAGAATGTTGTAACCCAGACCAGTCTCGTATGTCCTCATAACTGCTTGCGTGTTATGACATAAAATCCGTTTCAGTTTTGGATGCCAAGGGCATGGTGCTTCAAGATAACACGCTGGACCAAAGTGACCCACAGGCAGACTCCACTGGAGCTGCTGGGAGCACTGTCTCCTCACACAGCACTTCAACAATCACACAAAATTTCCTCTCACAATCTCTGAACCTTAAAAAAAAAAAAAAAAAAGGCATCTGAATTACCATCTCAAACTACAGCCAGGCTTCTGAGGGTGTTATGCAGGAACAGCCTCAAACCAAAGGCACCACACCTACCAGAACCAATGCAAGATTAAAATGGCTTCTTTTTTACTAGCTGAGCTGAACTGAAGTTCAGCTGCTGCCTGCTTTCCACACTTGGCAAGGCTGGGACTGCTCAGAGCACTAGGTCCACATGAGGAAAAACATGGCTTCCCCAGCTCCCCAGTAACCCTCACTGGTCACACTAACAGTGGACGGGCACTGGTGATCCCTGCCAGTCACACTGTGACAGGTTCAAAGAGCATCTGTGTTTAGATGTGCCCAGCAGGTTGGGCACAGGATCACGGAAACGTTGCTGAATTTGGCTGACCTCTTTTCCCCTGCCAATTGCCCAACTGGGAACGGAAGGAAGGTTGATGCTCCAAGGGTTTGGCTCTCTCCACGTTTGACAAGACCCTAGGAGAAGTCGAAGTGCTAACACAACCTCCAGAGTGCAGTGTGCTCCCCTGCTTCAGCTCGCTGTAGCCCCACCATCACAAGCAGCAGACACTAACATTTATCTGCATGAATCCAGTGCTACCTGGTCTCACAAAATCTGCAGAGAAGGCACCTACAGGTATTGTGCTGCCTCGTTGCCTTCATTCTTTTTTTGTCTTTTACTCCTCCCCGCCACGACACTGATCTAACTTCTCACGCTAGCCACGTCAATCCCAGAGCTTCCTACAGGTGGTAAGAGGAGCACTTGCTTGTAGTCATGCAAGAATAACAGAGAAGAAGAAACACATTATTTGTTTAAAGGGTTCCTGTCCACAATGGTTGAAGATAAAACTCAAAAAAGCATCTTGGAACAATAAAGCATGGCATTCAACTGCACAGGCAAAAACCTGGAAGGGGGTTTGGTGGTGGTTTGCTGTTTCTTTTCTTTTTGGTAAAGACTGTTTTCCAGTTTCGATGAGGTTTTGAAAGTGAGACAGGCTCTTGCATGTGCCTGTCTGTCCCCCAACCCCAGACACACACACACAGCCTGCATGCTTAACCTTCTGGCAGCCTGGCTGATGCATAGCTAGTATTACTTAGCCAGTTACTTTTTAGGGAGCAAAAGCAGGCAAGCTAAATCACATTCACCCAGAAAACAAACAAACAACACAAAAAAAATGCTATGCATTAAGCATGGGACTTTTTGTTCCTATTTTCTTTTAAAGTCTCCTTTCTGCCAGTAACAAGTAGGCAGAACTCCTGTTTAGTAGCTACCCATGCAAAACAGCTTCCTCAGGGCCGAGTTCTTTCCTCCTGCTGTTTATCCACCTGTTGAACTCGGCCTGTTTTGATGGAGCTGCTCTTACTTGAGGAGGGTGCGATGGCACATCCACGGTGTACCAACATGAGAAAACACTGAGACCTCCAGGTTAGTGCCAGTCCAACCTGGCACCTCTGCCTGGCATGACCTAATGCATGCAAACGTACTGGCTCCTGCATGTCCCAAAAGCAGCCTGGCCGTGTTTGCTTCCAGTGTAACGTATACTAGGAAGGTAGGGCTTGCTAATGTGGGTGCACCACCACAGTAATGGGGTTGTGCTATGTCGAGTATCAAAGTCATCGGCTGCCCCCAGCCTGCAGTTCACCTTCCTGCAACTTGGGTGCTTTGGCCATGCCCTAAAAGCAAGAGCAGAATCCGTATCCACAGCAAGGAATGTGGTAATCCCTTCATGTTTTAGTTTTGCATATTTGAAAGGAAGCAGCCCGAGCTGTTGAGCTATAAACAGGAAGACACCCTGACTGCACCTTTGACTTTTACCGTGTAGGTCAAATATCGCAGCCGCTGGGATAGCTCTCTGCATGTGATCATCAAGGGAAAAAGACAAATCTGAAACTGAAGCAGCTGGTTCCAGAGTTCTCAAGGAGAGTCACAACCTGTCCGCATTACAGCCAGCAGATCTGTTCCTTTGGCAGGTTAAGCAAGTTTCACTGCCTGCATCAAGTCAAGGGTGGAGAGGAAAAAGATTACTAGAGCTACAGCCCAAGATAAGCGGGAAGATAAAGCCAAGCAGTACAAAGGATAGACACAATCTTCATCTCTCCCTTTTACTTTGCAACATGGATGTCATTCTGCCTCGAGAAAACATTTATCGCCCAACTTGGGTTGAACTGCAGCAGATGCCAACTCACATCCACAACCTTTCTTTCAAAGTTAAACACTCCCTTCACCAAGGCTTCTTCTACTTAGAGAATTTCCCCAACTATAATCAAGGGGGAGCAAGGGGGAGAGAATATTTGTGTTGCCTTATCCTCCTTTAGAAGAGTATGCCTCGATTAGATCTTACATGTAATGCTGAAAATGCTCAGCCTCACTGTTTAGCCTGCCAAGATACAAGGAGAACAGGAACAAAGCTGTGCTTAGAAGTTATTTTCCCATTGTGACTATAACAACATATTTTGGCCTGACAACACTGGCATACTTTGAATACGAAAGCCAGGCTCGTAAGTCAGCCTGGCTTTCAGCGTCTTACAATGATAAAGAAAAATGATATGACATTCATCAGTTCCAAAAAATAAAGATAAACATTCAACACTTGAAGTGAGAATGTAGTGGGGGGAAAAAAAAAAAAAAAGAAGGGCAAAATAAGGACACGCACAGAAATGCTCACGTTCAGCCACAAATGCAGGTTATAGCGACATGTGCCAGCAGCTCTGAAGTGGCCACTATTGCAGCTTAGAAGAGAGCCAGAGACACAGAGGATGAAACTTGCCTTTTTGTTCTAATTTAAATCAATGAATTGTGGCTCTGAGCCATCCTACAGAGCTACCCCAGAACAGCAGACAAGCTTGGGAAGGTACAGAACCCTGAAACCTGCACTTCAGACGGTGCTTAGTAGTCTCCACAGCACGCCTGCAAGTATGCATACACTTGGACAGTACTGAGGGTGAAACACAAAAATGCAACCACGAGACACAGGATGAAAGGAAAGAGATAAAAATTTGAGCTTAATACTAGGGAGGACTCCCTTGAACCAAGTGCTAGCTAGCCTTGATTAACCTCTCTTTTCCCAGAGAAAGTGGTGGAACTCTGTTTAAAACAAGACCAGACAGAGAGCCAGAAGAATTTGCAAATAATAACCCCAAAATGGAAAGAGGAAATTAAGACTTTTCCAAACAAGGTCTGATCCACCTCTGAACTAAACTCTTAGCGTTCAGAACGGCTGTGCAAAAACACAGATAACTTGCTACACGCAATGCTTTTCGCAGCGCAGCTCTATGTGAAAAAGCTCTCCTCGTAATCTCTTCCCTCCCCCTTGCACAAGGAATTTCACAGGTGAGCCAAGAGAATCCAACTGTGCTCCGACTGTGTGCCAGTCAGCCCTCCCAACAATATCACATTTTTCAAGTGCTTGACTGCCTTTCATTCCATCCTCCCTGTGAGAATCGCTTTCCGCTTCCCCTCTTGTGCTACGCTTTCCTCTCCCCTCTCACAGTCACGTGAACAGGATGACTAAAATGATACTGCACAAGAATTCCCCCAGATTCTTTCGTCTTTTTTAAAACAAATGGGCTGGAAAAGTTTTCAGCCCCACACTGTAATGCAGAGTATGATTTCAGAAGGGTGAATATTCCACCAGAACAGCAGCAAGTGAATATTTTGCTACTTTTCATCAAATAAGAGACTTCTGTAAAAATAAACAAATGCAGACAAATGCAGAACTCAAGTGCTTTACTCCTTTTCTCTCCCAGTGGATGGTGCTGGATCAGTGCCTAAGGGAGGTGACTCACAGGATGGGGGGGGGGGAAAAGAAAAATAATAAAAAGATCATGCGTCCTACTGAAGTGACATACAGATCCTGCTGGTCACATCCCAGTCTTTACCACATCTCCAAAAAGGGCTGCTGTATTTTCTTAATGCTGAGAGGATTTGCATGTTGATCATATAAGCTTTCTGGAGGTCTCGAAACAGGGCAGCCTACAGCTTCAATGCCAAAACCAGAACGTGGGCAGGTTTTGACTGGCTGGCTCAAGGCTAGAACAAGGAGTCAAAGCATCCTGAAAGAGGCAACTGCAAGACGCAGCTGCTCCCAGCTCCGGGTCCCACTGAATTATGAACAAAACCCGGAGCTCCTGCTTTGCATGCAGATAACCTGATCAGCGCCACTTTGGCTCTTGGAAAGGAAGCATCCCTCAGCATGCGTGGGAATTCTTCACCTCTAACTCTAGGGAGTAAAACCGCACCATAGCTGCACCCTGGGCTTCCACGGCTGCTGGTGTGCTCCACATCCCTAAAAGAAGGGCCCTGACAGTCTCAGAGACCTGGGCAAAAAGAAGGTGTGGAACAAAAGGGTGTATCTGCAGCCTCTGAGCTGGGTCCAGAGTTAAGCCTCTCCCTACAGCAGCACAAGCATTGCTGGCTTTCAGTCAAGAGAGGTTTATGCCAGGTACGTCTGATTAGAAGGAGCAGCATGTCCAGAGGGGGAGCAGCAAGCAATTTCACTGAGGCCTGGTTGGGAAAGTCCCAGCATCTAAATCAAGATTAATTCTTGAGTGCAGGATCCAGTGCCTGTATAAACACCCTCCTCCTCCCTCAAGTCTCCACGCCTGTGGAAACGCACTGACGAGGCCAATGAATCCGGGCATTATCAGTCCAGAGAGATCATCTGACATTATCAAGTTCAGATTCTGGCTTCATATCCCACATATTACTCTACGTTTCTTCTCTTTACCACTAGATGTACCCTATACTCTACTGTATTACATATGGCTGTTCCTCATCTCCCTCGTGATTTCTGAGCATTTAGGTATCAAAAACAAGGGTACAATCCTCATATTGCTGATGCTTGTCTAAAGACAAGTGAGCCATACGTTCAACCGTTCAGAGCCTAAGAATAAAAATCAGTGTTTCCAACCTTCACTAGCCCTTCACCAAGTGTATTTAAAGTATACTTTTTTTTTTTCAACTCCAACATAAAGAGTTACTCAAGTTCACCAAGCTAGTCTGGGAAGGACTGAGCTGGTCAAATGCCCTAAGTACAATTTAGCTGATTGCTAAATTGCTTTACCTCTTCTACTGTTTTCTTCCCTGAAATCTTTCACTTACATTACTGCCTTCAAATAACTTCAGCCCAAATTGTCTAGAAAGGTAGGAAAACACAGGGAACTCCTCTTCAAAGCTTCTCCCATTTGATATGCATGGGAAGTAAATCCTAAACAAACAGAAAGTGAAGCAGCAGCATTTTTAGGAGCAGTCACTTAATATACTGCTGCTAACCTCCTCCTTAAGAGTCTTGTGAATATGACTGGAACTTAAGTCAAAAGTGCATTAACGTTATACCCTTGGGTTAAAGAGTTTAGTCAGCTGTTTGTTAAAACTTGTAGAGAATCTGTATTGACAATGTATTTGCAGCGCTAATTACCAACATCACTCACTTAAGAGAGCAATCCACTAGGTCCTTGCCAGTTGTAATAACAGGAACCAGAAAGATGCAGGTAATTTTGCAATCCAGACACGATCTGTACTTAGACCAGTTTCTGTTCATCTTCTCTTTTTGGGTTGTTTGCTATTTTTTGCTAGGTATCCTCAAAAACCCACAAAAATGACCCAAAAAGCCCCCAGATACATGCACGCTTCACACCAAGTCAAGAGACATTCAAACACCTACAACCCAACCATTTGGGAAACGCCTTCTTACAACTGCGGAGCAATCTCAAAACAAATTTCAAGTATCACCAAATAATCTAGCGGTAACCAGTGTTGAACACTAGCACAGGATAAACAACACAAAACAAAGCTGAACAGCAAGGAACCTCCACGGCTGAGCCATTAAGAAAGCCATTGCAATGCATGAAGTGAAAGAGCAGGGTGGGGTGAAGGGGTCCGGGGTAGGCTGAGATTGGGAAGCACTGACTCATTTCAGCCGCACGTCTGCAACCAGGCACAGCAGGAGATCCCCCAGCTAGTGCTCCCCACGGCACCCTGGCGCTGCAGTCTCACCAGAGTGGCTCATTATCCTCATGGAGGCCCCAGTGCTTATTAGCTCTGTCCATCAGGGCTAACACGGCCCCGACAAGCCTCCCCGCGTAGCAGCATGTGGCGGCATGTGGGTGTAGCAGCCCCCTGGGCGTCCCCCCCCCCGAGGACTGCTGCAGCCCACCTCGCCGCACAGAGGTGCCGTTAGCATCCCCCCAAGTTCAGTGTGGGTTCCTGCGCCGTCTATCTCCCTGCACAATGAGGTTCTCCCAGCAAACCAAAAATAGCCTTACAGCTGGGTGGCAGACAGCATCATTAGGATGACCTGAGCATTATTATTTAGATCCCCCAAGACTAGCTTGGGTGCGCTAAGGCTGCAAAAGCAACCTGTGATTATGTTCAAAGCCCTTTTCAGTGCTACCAGAACAGCCTGCAAAGGTAACCAGTGCCATGCAGCTGCCAATACATGATACCTAAGGATATACCATACACACACATGCACACAAAGCATTTTGTATTTTTAACCTAGAATAAAACTTTGCTTTGCTGTGAATAAAGGCAAGTTGTAAGCACGAGTGAGAGGGAAAGATACTGATCTACAAATCCAAAAGGGCGGGGGGGAGAGGGGGGTGTACCATTTCTGAATAATTATGCTGTATTCACAGATATTTAAGCAACTACTTGCTACGCAGATTCAGCAAGTTCAAACAGGCCGAGATTGATACAACTGCATTCCCAGCTTGGCTCAAGGTTACTCCTGTTCCCTACCAGCAGTGGTGTCAGAACACCTCAAAGGAAAAAAAAGGAGGCAAATATTTGCCTGATGATGCTGTGACAGGGAAGTGATTCAAACCATACCTCCTAAGCAAAGCTTCCCAAAGGGCAGCAGAAGACAGCATTCACTTGCAGTTTGCATCGATCCTTGCGTAAAGGAGGGCAAAAGAGGCAGAAAATGCAGTGTTGGACTTCCCAGTATCACTTCAAACTGCCTGCCCGCAGTCTGCTTTAAATTCAGAGATCTAAATGAAGAATGCCAAATACTGCAAGGAGATTTCCAAGAAGAGTAATAAACCCTTTCATAAGGGGCAGTATTAAACAAGATCCCTCTGAGGCTATGTGGTTCTTCAAGCTTGGAGACAAAACTTTACTAACAACAATAAAATTAAGCAGGAATAAGATTTTTTAAAATGTACCAAAAACCTGGCCTGGGACATTCTGAACTACTGTTTTCTTCCATCTTTTTGGAAATTAGAGGTTTTCAGGCAAGCTCTCTAGTTATCATAGCATATAACCTTAGTCAATGGCTTCATCGTTGACTCTTTAGGAAACTTCATGTTTAAAGAAAAAAAAGTGTTATTGTGATGGTAAGAACAATTAAAGCAGTTTTTGATTGTAGCATCAGAAAAAAAAAAAAAAGAAGATAAAGAGAGAGAAAAAATTAGAGAAAGGACATCAGAAGGGTGAAAAGATTTATCTTTAAGAGCAAGCACGGCTGAAGAAGTCCCAGGTACGTTCTTGCCTCCCCCCTGCCCCAAAAACTGCACCCCTTTACCAACCAAGCAAATATAATCCTCAGCTACTTCCCAGAACCAGGCAAAGCCCTCATGCAGTTGCCTCCCTCTCACACGCCACTGTTGAGCAATCCCGATGGCACACACCGCACACAACAACTTGCTGCGTCACACAGCTCAAGGAGGAAAAAATAGATGGTCACAGCAGCGCTGGGGACGCTGCGCAGATGGAGCCGAACACCTCCCCCCAGCACAAACACACACATGTGCCTGCAAGCAAGGAAGCTGCACTAGATAAGAGGAGCAGACCTTCGTTAAAGCAGGGTCTGCGCATCACCCCGGTATCAGCAGTCACCAAGTAACTCGAGGGGCTAGGAAGTAAGGGGTTATCACTGCACACACAGGAGCTGTGCAAACTTTTCCCAGCGCCGGGGACGGCGTCCTAGCAAAAGAGGTTTCACGTGCTCAGCCCATTTCCTCTCCTGTTCCTGAACATGTGGTCCTCCTTCCTCACCAGCAGTGATCTCACAGCATTCCCCTGCCGAGCAGAGAAGCACTAGAAAAAGGTTTCAAGTCCTGTTGCATGCCTGTTTATGCAAGTGCAGTAGCTGGAAACAGAGTTCCCCACATGACTTGTGCTATTTTACAGGAGTTTGAGAACTTTCACCCTCAAGTGAAATGAATTTTGGTGCAGTCCATAAGCAATATGGATGGCCTTACTCTCTTTACCCTCAGTTTCAAACGGTCAAAACAGACAACACATTGAGGTGGCTTGATGTCAAAAATCAGCCACATGGAAGTTGTATGCCTCCTCTGTTTTAAGACATCTTTCCACGTGAAGCACTGGAGAGCTGACTCTGAGAATTTACCTACAAAGCCCTGAGAGTGTGTGGAAAACTTCAGCTAAGAGAGCAGCCTGAAGAAATCGGCATATCTATGGATGCCCTCAAGAAAGAGAAAGCAGTATTTGCATATTTTGTGCTGTTTACCAGTTGGATAATAGCACTACTACTTTATAGGCTGTGTCTTTGCCTAAGCTGTGTGCATCATGCAAGTGAGCATCGTGGCTCAAAAAAATGAGTGAAAAGCCCTGGCTAAACCCAAACAGCAAAATTCCCCTTGCCGTTTTTTACAGCTTGATTAGTTCCCCCAAATGCTGACAATCGACTCAACAAATAGCCTATGTTTAAAAGAGGGCAGGAAAGAAAGAGGAAAAAATGAGCTGACCCTGAGAGGGGGTACCTCCTGCAGCTTGCTGGTTCCAGCATGCTCAACTGGAACAGGTTGAGCAGGTTAGATACCAGGGAGAGAAAAGGTAAAGCTGGAAGATATACATTAAAGGTGGAACGACAGCAACCACAAATGCAGTTTGAGATAGACTTTTTCCTCATTCTCATCGGTACTTGGCCCAGAGGTCTCTTCAGACAACAGGAAGAAGAGAGCGAACACATATTCATTAGAGAAGCAACGCAGGTATTTCTGATGTGCACACACAAAAGGCTGTGCAAAGATTACCTTAACATACAAACTCTCTCAGCAAACTTTCTCACCACTAGCATTTTCCACACAGAATCATCCAACCGAAGTACAAGCTAGAAGATGAACCACCAACCAAAATGCCAACAAAACAACATGTTACTTGTTAACCTTGAGAGCTACCATCTCTGCAAGAATCACCTTAATTTCGGGCTTATGGCAAAGGACTAAAAGCAGCTCAACTCCCGCAAAGATCACCTGGATTTTCTAGTGCTTGCTGAGTTAAGGCTTGTATTTATTTTGTAGCTCTTCAAGGAGAGAAGGGGAGGTAACATCCCTGAGAATACTAAACCTTCAGAGGAGGAGATGTTCCTGAAAGGGTACTTAGGCGGAAAGATCAAGGTCTTCTGCTGCCATGTGCTCTGTGACTGGAGTCTAATCTGTCAAGTGGCTTGTGCTCATTTGCACTGTGACAGGGGTAACAAAGCAGCACTAAGCTACGCTCAATACGCTCTGTTATACGGAGATTTATGTTACTGCCCGTGAGGCGGGGGGTATTTCTCTGCTACGTCAGACCACCTTCCCCTCGGCACAAGTCACACCAAAAACCTGAACTTACTGAGAGCAGTGTGTTCCCTTCGTCTGACCGCCGAAAACCAAACATAAAAATCCACAACCTTACAAAGCACAAGATCAGACTTAGCTATTACTTAAGAGCAACACACGCGAAATGTAGGACTGATAAACACATCGAAGTCTTTCTTATGTTTAGGTACTGAAGAGCTCTGGAGATGCAAGTACAACGTTCCTCATTGTGTACGCTTCGGTTCTCAAGAACAATGGAGCTAATTGAGGTCAGCGTATAAATCTTAACTCTGCACTTCCTTGCTTCGCTTGATTCTAATCAGAACTCAGCATTCGTGTTTTTGTGCTAACTTCCTTTGCTGTTCTTTAATGATAACTGAAGAGGGATACTGTCCAAGGCTACAAGCAGCATGTAACACATCTGAAATCATGGCATCTCCTTTTGGATCTAACAGCTCACAGAGGTACTGTGGCACAATTCAAAGTCCCTTACTGCTGACGATATCCAAGGAAGGGTTTTTTGGAGCACCCTGTTTATGCCTCATGTGAATTAAATAAAAGTTTATATAAAGTCTTTACAAAAGATGAGCAATCTACTCAGCAACAGTGAGAGAGATGAAAGTTTCCGCCTGGGACCATTAAAAATACCGTCGTCTTCTAATTCTCACCAAAGACAAAAAAACCAGACTCTTAGTGCTGTATTGTTTAAAAAGCCTGACCTTTTCCTTCTTTCTTTCTTTCTTCTTTAGTCTTCTTCAAAACATAGGGATCCCAGCAGAATACCAAACATTTACTCTGGATATATTTGCTGGCAGGAGAGAGACCAAAAACAACCTTCTCTCCACCCGTTTCCCCATCATTATTTACAAAATGTATTAGCGAAAATGTAAGAAACGTTTTTTAATTGCAAAGAAAACAAAACCAGCTATCGCATCTCACCTGTTTCCTACAACTACAGTAATCAATTAGTAGAAGCAGAAATCAGTCCTTTGTGTTCGTTATCCCTACTCAAGAATGAGGGCACTTGCATTTGCTGAAGCTTATCTTTCCCTAGCATGCTGACAGTGGTTAAATCATCCTCCACGTATAAGGAATGCATCTGAAAGCCTGTAACGCACCCTGCTTCTTCACATTTAAGAGCACTGCCTACCAATTACTACACTGACATAAAAGCTCCTTAGGAGATGACCAAAGCGACATTTCTATTGTGAAAGACAATAAGAGAAGGCCTTTTCACACACGTGAAGTGTCAATCATTTTCGGCATGGCGAGTTCCTTGGCTATTTGGTTTTGGCTTCCAGATCTTGTACGTTCAGTTTTTCAAAGCTACCCAACGCTTAACACCAGATTTCACCGTGGCCATCTTTGCAAACCACCAGAAACCAAACCACGTTGTAATTACGAAAAGAAAAGCTCATCATCCCATTTGGCCGTGCTCTGCCTTCAAAAACTCCCATCTTAAGCAAATACCAGACTACACGTGCTGGACTGCAGAGATCCTATTTGCACTTGGGGGCCGGGCATTGCTATTGCACTGCACCCTACAAAGCACACACCATACACTGGAAGCAGTGGGTGATGCCATAAAGAACACAGGAGCAATTCACAGGTGGAATGCAGGGAGAGGATGGATTCAGCCAGCTCTTGAGGACACTCTGCCTATTGGATACTTGCAAAGTCACAGGCAGCCTGTACACACGCCTGCCCAAGAAACACAGAGCCATGTTAAAGAGAGTGGGGAAATCATTAAAGCACGTGCATCTCAACCTCTCTGGCCCTTATCAGGATCCAACACTCATCTTCCAACCAGCGTATCCTCTTCACTTGCCAGTGAAGGTGGTCAGCTAAAACATCAAATTTCACAGGTTACCCTCCAGCGTGTGCATTTTCTCTCTTTCTCAAAAATCTCAATTCAGCAACATACATATACATGTAAAGTGTTGTTATAAAAAGACTTAATTTGAATGTCAGAATAGTATCATACCCTGATAGCAAAACCAGCTGTTTGTCTCTCCAGAGCACATTAAAAAGAGAAGTTTGGGAAAATTATCTAACACTGAAAATAAGATTGAGAATGAAAGTGCCTTCTTAATTAAAAGAAGAAATACCTTCTTTGATAGGACCCTTTGTAAGCATGCTTCAAAGCACAGCTTCTGTGATCCAGATCTTTCAATTTGAGTTTCAAAGACTTCTGCATGTGGTTGTTGCATGTGGTGTTTCACATGTGCCAAAAAGAAAAAATCCCTAAACTTTGAGACCTGTTCCTGAGATAGGGGATAAACAGCCTATGAGTACCTAAGTAGGATGTAGATAAAAAACATAATGAAGAATTTTGCTAGGTATGGAGTAAGGAGTGGAAGGACATGAAGCAGGTAGATACCTGTGACGTTTTGGTTTCATATGAAACACTTCAGGTTGGCCTGCATTACCACATTTACGTGGACAGCCTGATGAACACCAGCCATCAACACTGCAGCTTACTTACCGAACTGGAGAAGCTGTGGCTGAAATACACGTATTATCCCTTTACTCTTTTCAGACTTGCCACAGAGCCTTTAATAGCTACCCACTGGAAACTGGTAGGAAGGTTATTTCTCACCTCCCTTCTGGCATTTATATCCTATTAACATTTTCAAGTTGCATGGAGAGCATGTCTTTGGCAGGGAGGAAAATGTGATTTTACAGTGATAGGCACAGACCATCATCAGAAACGGAAACAGAGTCATTGGCAAAGTCTCCTACCCCCAAAGGAAACCTTTTTGGAGCAAGTGAAGGCATCGCCCTTCCCCCTGAAGCCTGATCCATGTTCTGCTGGAATGCAACACAGTAAGTCAAGCAAGCTCTTTTCTCTAACTCAAGGTCCTTTACTAAAGCTCACAAACCACCACCACCACTAAAACCCAGAGCAGCAGCCCAACTCCTCTGTCTACATTTTGGGGAGGTGCAGTGGTGGAAATAGAATAAGAGGCTTGCAACCTCCTGTTTGGTGGCAGTCTAGACCCCACAAGGCTCCTCAGAGTAGACACTGCTCGTAGGTAAACTCCCCAGGGAGCTACTGTGACAGTGCAGATGGAAAGCCTTCAGAAAGCCTTTAGTAATTGCAATCCATTGATTTGAGACACTGCTTTGGAAATCCCCAGCTACAGAAAGCTCTTTATACACACACATACACACCCCTTCCTTACAGTTTATGCTCCTGCTGGAGACTGAGAACATTCAACTTTAATTTACTGTGACTGAGAGAAGGCCACACTCGTCTGTGTCTCCAGTGTGAAAGTGTGAGGATTAGCATACCCTAAACTGCAGATTTTCTTATGTACTGATAATTGCAGTGCCATTCCAGTTACATGAATTCTGAACTCAAAATTACTATGATTTAACTCCTTCCTCCAAATTCCTAAAAAGACCCAAGAAAACAACCCCCCAAGGCTCCATACCAGTTCCTGATGCTAGAAGGCTTGCTATTTCCAAGAAGACTTGCTCTTTCCAGTACTGGTCAAAAAGAAATCTCTGTAAAACATCTCCAGCTCTCTTCCTTCAGAGCAATTCCGGTTCACGATACCAGACACTGGCAGATCTCCCAGTTATCTTACCAGATTGCAACAACCCTCCCTGAACAGTGGGAGCAGCACAGACATGGAAGCAGTTAGCCTGCAGCACATTCAGACAAATGAAAACATCAGGTTTTCATGCTGGACATTGATCACTCTTCGGAAACCTTTGCTCTCTCCAACGGTGACTGTTTCCACAGGAGGCTCAGGCCACTCCTGAGCAGTTTGGCGGCTTTAAGAGAGTTCTCTGAGATGCCCTGGGCTCACAATTCTCTCTTGCAAATTCCGGCCAAGAGTCACCCCGCTTAGAAAAGGAAGTAGGTTTTACCCTCTTTTTCTGAATGGTGCTGCACAAGAGAACCTTCTCCCTCCACCCCATCTGCTGTGCCCATTCAGCTTGACTTGTTGACAGGGAGCCAAGGAGCACAACAAAAAGAAACTGGACTTTATGTGAGAGGCTATGACTCATTTGCAAATGAAGTGTTGCATGTATTGTGGGAGTCAGGAAGGGCAGCATCAATTTAACAGGTAAAGACAACACCACAACACCCCAACATAGCTAGACTTACCCAGAGAAGAGATGGGCAGAAAAGAGTGTTCCCATTTCACAAAAAGTCTGGCTGTTTCAAAAACATTTTGCCCACATGCAAAAGAACAACACTTAAGAGCTCTGGAGCTCAACATTTTTTCTTCCTTACATTTAATAAAGGAAAAGAAAAATTACTGTCTATGGAGAGGACAGGCACTTGAGAGCATAACAACGCTGATATATTCTAATCCAAAAAAGCAACCAAAACTCCTTCTCTCTTCTGCTCAGCTGAATGTCTAATGACCTGGCTGCTATGAGGTGGAAAAATGGATCAGAAATTTCATCCTCTGCTGGAACAGTAATAAGCACTCTTATGGCACAATATTTCCCTTGACAAAACCACTTCACTGGACTTTTTCCCCTAAAAGGTCTTTTACAAGTCCGGATTTAAAAAACAGTACAATCAGTTAAATAAAAGCCAGAACAAAGCAGAGGGCAAGAAAGAGAAGAGAGGATGGATGTAGTATGTGCCTACACATTTCCCTCACCCCATTCAGATATTGGCAGACTAACTTCTCCTTCACTCCCCTCCCCTGCTCTGAGCTTAACTGATGTAAGTACAGTAATATCTGGGGAAGCTCCTGCAGGACCTTCACAAGCTGTGTTGATTCTTCAGTAGCACATTCACAAGTTTCTGCTAAACCTACAGTTTCTCTCTCCAGTCCCAAGATGTGTGATGCTCCAAGAATACCAGCAAGGATACCAGGACCAGGTTAGAAATCTTATTCTTTGCTGTTTTGGTTTGCTGTTTTGGACATGTATCTGACAGTACTTAGAGAGCATGGCACAAAACCAGCAAACAACAAAGGAACTGTGCACAAAAGCAGAGAAAGATGGACTTTTACTATCATCCAGCTGGTGCAAAGAACAGACATGGCACCACCACAAGCAAGGCCTTGCAGGAGCTGCACACAAGGCAGGACCTGGCAAGCAGGTCCTTGGCTCCAGGGTGCTGAGGGTGAAGTAGTTTTGAACGGGATGCGAGAGGCATTTGGCCACAGCACTGGTAGGCCATTGGACATGATGCTACAGCTAAGTTTGAGATGCCTACGAAAGACCTTGCTTCACACCATCTTAGACTAGAAAAACCAGTTTCTGAAGGAGGTACCCAGTGGGCAAATGGAACGTCTTCCTTGTGAGTGTGTCATAGCACCAGATAACACATTTCATTTCACTTTGCATTTATCCTCATCTGCCTACTTGCACATTCATGCTTACCACTTCAGCAACAGGATGCACTATTATGCTCTGTTACAGCAACAAGAAAAGTTATTCACTGCAAAAATTCAGTAGCAAAGTCCTGACAACAACTCTCTTTTTGCAAAACTAGCCCATTTCAGTGTGCTCAGGATCTTGCCTTTCAGGGTCTGGGTTCACTTGTTGCTGTGCCACTGAGGTCAGTAACAGGTTTCTGCAATGTCTCACCAAGTTAGCAATCGTGCAGGCCTACCCAAAAAGGAGTTCTATAGAGCAGACAGGAACCCATCAGATAGAAAGAACTTTCAAAAGGAAGATTTTCCTTACACAAACTTAGGTCCTTCTTAGTGCAGTCAGTAAATAGAGCACTCCAGCCTGATAACTTCAAGAAACATCTCATTAAACGAAAAAATTGAAGCCAAACAATCTTCTCATCAGAAGGTTCTGATCTGTACGTGCTTCTTTTGGGCAAGTCACTGAACCTGGCAATTCTAAAAAACTTGCTACTAAAGCACGGTAAGAATTGCTCTACAAGGGAAACCCGCATAAGCAAAGGTGACTACATCAGAATCTGACAGGCCTGGAGTCAAGTCTCAGGGCAAGTTTCCCTTTCCTGCTTCTGGGAGAGGACGAGGTGATGCCTAGTAAGCAGAAAGACAAACAAATCCCGCAAGCAGTCCTTCAGCAAGCAGCAGGAGCTGAGGACCTAACATGAGACCACCCCAGAGTCCCAGCACTGGAATTCACCCTTGGATGCTGAGAGCAGCATCAGCTGCAGCTCAGCAGCTGCCCTGCCTTCCTCAGAGCAGACAGAGTAATGACCCAGTCTGGCAAACATGTGGGTCGTAACACCTCTGGTCAGATGAGTCAGACGTGTGATTTATTCAGTGCCCAAGGCCAATATCTCCTCTGGACGTCTTTGTGTCTTTCCCTTCTCATTTTACATCTCTCTCTCCAACTCTCCCCGATTCCAATCAAGTGTAGGTTAAATAAATATGCAATTGCAAAACTGCATTCCCTCCTGTTTCTCTTCTGTCTTCACATAAATGTTTAACCTGGGCAATATGATACAGAAAAGGTGAAGCTCAAGCAGCTATTGCTTCCTTTGTGCGGCATTTTGTTATCTTTCCTATTGTCACTGAAATCACCCTTTTCATTCCACCTATAGCACACTGCTTGGAAAGTGACTGGTAATAATAAAGGAAACATCAGTTCTTCCCTCCCACACAGAACCAGTCTGTAACCATCACTCTTGTCGTTTTTCTTATAAGCTATATTCTTCTCTCCCACCTGTCTTGCAGTTTCTTTGTAGGTTGTAAACTCTTTGATATGGGGACTAAAGCTATGTGGGAATTCACGAAGTCTTAATCAGCTCTAAGGTGTTCCACCCATGCAAATAAATGAATACTGAATCAGGGCATGAGAGAGGGGAAAGAACATCCATGTGATCTAACATTTTGTTTCCCTGTTTGACAACTGTACATATTGCTACATCCCTACAAAGGAAACTACGTGAAATGCATTTGTCTACTTGGGTTACAGAGAATTTCCCAGATGTATAGCACAGTAAGTTGCCTATAGTCCAAGCAAGTACTGATGTATGTATTTAAAAACAAGATAAGTTGTTCTGAAGAGGCATCTTCACGATAGCACTTGGATGCCTAACCATGTAACATACACCACCATAACAGATGTGCCAATGCAACCATTTGCATCCACAATTCTGATGCTACAAAATTAGAAGCTCTTATACACCTTGGCTATACATTTTTGTCCTCTGAGAAAAATCCATCCCATTTGTCAAAATAATAATAATGATAATAATAAATAAATAAATAACAACAACAACAGAAAAGCAATACTTCTGGATATCTGTAACAACTCTTGATAATATGTGAAGAGAGCTAGAACACCCTTCTGAATTCTGACTTCCACAATTTAAGCATCCCAGTGGTTGTAGTGTCTACTTGCATCATGCTGTTCTTGTGTATCACAGATAGTCCACGTTTTCTGCCCAAGTAAATGTCTTCAGTCAGCTTACAAGTTCTTCCAAGGGAACAGAACAGCCCCCTATCCTGTAATCCTCTCCAAACTCCTGGGTTATGATCAGCACTCACCTGTGCATGTTTCCATTGGTGGTGAAGGACTGTCCACATACTGAACATTTATAAGGCCTTTCACCTGAGTGCACCAGCATGTGGCGATCAAGGGAGCTCGCTGAGCTCAGAGACTTTCCACAGATGCTGCAGGAATGGTCTGTCCCTCCAGTGTCAGTGTTATGCTAGAGAAAGCAATGATTTTTTTTCATTGAGTGACCCTTCTGAAGTGCCGGTAAAATATCAATGAGAACTATATACATCTTAAAAGCAGCTTTAAAGAACACTCTGCACACCACCTTATATTAAGGTGTGCGCCTGTATACCTCTCCTCCCTAGCCCTCCCCCCCAACTCCACCCCCACCCTTCATTTTTAACTCCTTAATGCACCAGCACAAGTAGCTGTTTCATACAGCCTGCAATGTCTGTCACATGCAGTACTTCTGCAGCAGAAAGGGATAGAAAGGGATCCAGCAACAACCCATCAGACAAAGGGCATCCTGAGACACCTTAAGCTGTGCAGCAGTTTGGGACTGGGTGAGTGGTAAGAGGCAAAACATAAAAAGGATGTAATTACAAACTTTGTGGCAGAAGAAAAATATTCTTTAAAGACATTAATTTCAAACTGACTGCATGGTAAGAAAACAGAAGTAAACTGCTTCTGAGTGCACAGGCAGCCATAAGAATGCATAATAGGGCCAAAATGGGGCCTCTATCTACTGTGCTATATGGACCACTCTTTCTTACTTGCATTGAGAGACTTGAAGATTTCTTCACATACCAAAAAAAACCAAACCCAAACAACCCAAGAAAGCAAGAAAAAAAAAAAATTCCAGTTACAATACAGGAGGGAAAACTGAAGTAATTAAGTATCCAGGGGACTCACAATGGTGAACCACAACCTTAGCATCCAAAGCAGCACCTTCTGACATAGAAAAGCACAAACCTCCTTATAAAGTATGCATATATTTCAAGAGGAGCAAGAAGAGGCTTGCAGCTGACAAAAAAAATGCACCATCCATTAAAAAAAAGTGTATTTTTAACTCTGCCTCCCAAAATTACTATACCCTGTGAAAGACTGAGAGGCTTTTCTACACTGAAAGGTTGTAAATAAAATTGTGTCTTCCTGCTTCTTAATTTGCATGAGCAGTAAATGGATCTGTACTCAAATAGGATAAGAAAACAGGACTTATGCCTCATGATGGAAGTGGTTTTCTGGATCTTTAGGATACCTTAAGCTATACAGAACAGGACATACATCCTTGTTTGAGCCACTGTGGGGCAGGGAGGGGGGGAGCGTTAGGGAAGGAAAGGAAGAAAATTACCCACCTCAGGGTTGGGTTTGTGGTTTGTTTTTTTAAAAAGCAAATACAAGGGGAAGGCTAAAATAAAAGCAAAACAATTGAATAAAGTTATAATGCAGCTTTTCTGTTTTGCACATGGAAATGTTTTTCACCATCGCAAACCAGACGCTGGCAAAGCAGACACTCATCAAGAGCGGGTACGCTGCGTACCTGACGAATGTGCATAGTTAGCTGGTGTTGTGTAGTGCAAATCTTTTCACACAGAGGACAGGTATAGGAAGACTTCTCTTCTTTTGTTTCCTGTGAACAAAACAAAACAAAAAAATCAGAAGGAGTATCGATATAGAAGAACGTGAAAGCTGTTTCTGCTGGCAGTGGAAAAAATATAATCCGTCCTAATTACAAAATTTATTATCCTGAGAGATTCCTCAGGGAAGTTTCAGAAACTCCTGAACTTATAAAGAGGGGCCATTTCAACTACTGAAGTACAGCAGCTGTTTTAACAGCACACAGATACTCAGCAGTAGCAGTTTAGGACAGGAAGTGAAGGCAATTATTGTGACTAGCTCCAACTGCCAGAAGAAATTTAGGTGAGCAGAAAGTAATTACTGGAAAACTGCCAGAATATGTGGACAAACACCACTAATCTCCCCAAAACATCTTTAATAATCACAAGTCATCAAGACTTCAGGTTTTCCACCCTCTCTCTATGAAAAGCACTATCTCAGTGCCCTTTTTTAGTGGCTCTAAGTTCTGCTCTGTGGCTGACTCAGAAGGAAGAGCAACGTTTACTGAATCACCACCGCCATTTCCCTTAGCATCCTGTGTTTCTCCTGGAAGCATCCCATCCAGGCACACCGGCTATGCCCAACCCTTCTGAAGCCTGCAAGATCTGATGAGATCATAGCAAGAAAGAGGTGACAACGCAGGAGTGTACGTGACTCAAAAAGAACACATTATGAACCCAGTTATTCTCCACCCAGGTGAGAGTCAGGAGTAACCATGGTCAAACCATGAGTACAAACAATGAAGCCAACCAGAGAGCTCAGCCTGATTTAAGTATGCCCTTGAGACACTGAGCAAAGCCACCGCCACTCTTTCGGCCAAGGATGAAATGGCATTCTCGTAGAAACCAAAGGCATTTGCCTGACTTGTCCAGAAGGACGGCTACTGCGTGACATAAAGGGTATTTTCACACCACTTCACTAAGAAGCCCAGGGGCATCTTCTGCACCAACGCCTGTATATTAAAAGGAAGGTAGTCTGGCACTGAAAATTAAACCTCTTTTTTGTCTGTAGAATGATGCAAATCTTCACCAGCTAGATTGATCCACTGCCTGCTACCCACACTTCTGGTGACAAGAGAGTACAAAAACCATCTCTGTGTGACTGATGGAAAAGTATAATATTTATGCCAAAAGGACATGTGCTACTGAACTCCTTTGCTGGCTATTTTAAGTACCACGAGTAAAATCATGAAATCAAGTGAAAAAGAAGACCACCCTCAGCAGGTCTTTAGTTGGGAAGGAGCTGAGGGGTGTGACTGTATCTCTGCATTTCCTCTCTCCACACAGCTCTTTTCCCCCATCGCTGTCCCAAAAGCTATCAACTTGGAAGCAACCATTTCCAGATTGTCAAAGGCATTTATGTAGAACACTGGGAATGACTAACCCAAGCCTCTGTGACAAATCCTCTGGCATGTTAGGAGGAAAGGTGCTGACACAGTGTTGAGAAAAGTTTTTTTTAAAGTCTCAGTAAAGCAATATCCCCTCCTACATGATTTGGGGAAACGTTCTGGAGAGCTCCCTATTAAGAATTTAATATTCTGTTTTCAAAAATAGGGCCATGATAATTTTCTATTAACTTCAGATACCTGTGGATTTAGATTAAGAGTTACTTTCATATTTTGCCTGAAGTAAACAAAACTTGGGATCTCATTTCTGAAAGTATCAGGACTACAAGGAGTTCTTCCACTCCTCCCTACTGTTTGTCTTGTACATCTTTATCTAACTGTATTTCAGGGCTCTCTATCCTAAAGCAAATCACTGCAGGCCATGCACGTGGGCCAAGGGCTAACATAGTTACTCACAAAACATTAGAAAGCAAGCAAGAAAGGCTGTCATTTGATGTCTGAACACCCCAAGAAAGTCAAAATGAGCTATCCCAGCACCCCACTTCCTATAAACAAACATACAATTCACATACGTGCATTCCATCCTACTTATACGACTTTAATTTTACTATATGCAACCTGTCTGTTTAGTAACGTTCAGCTCCAATTATACTGCAACCCTGTTAAAGTTGGCTCAGGACAGAGAACAAACACACTATGCCATGAGGAAAATCCCTGCAGCTGTGTGGACAGCTTAGATGGTGTTTAATCCCCAGGGTGTTTCTGTGAAATTATCAACATACTACTCTTTTTTGCCCCCCTCCCCGCCTTGAATGAGAGCTGCAGCTCTACATGATGCACTCGATTGTTTCAAAGCCTGCTTTCCAGACTGCCTGCTCTTCAAATTAGCAAACTGAACAGAAGATTGAATAATTACTGGTTCACCTTGAAGCAAAGATCAGAAACACACTACAGCTCAGCCAGAGCTGATTAGTATTGCATCTGGGGTTTATTATTAACTAAAACCCAAACTTTCTCCAGTGGTCACACAGGGTACATGCCACATACCGTAACACAGCTCAAGCAAATCCAGGGTAGCTACAACAGGAATGCTGTTGACTGACCCAATTCAGACCAAAAAACGTTAGCATCCCTACTACAAAAGCACCCCTGCTACAAAAGCATCCCCACTCACAAATTTAAAACATAGCGTTCAGCTACCCTGCTGGAGCCCGTTTGGTGAAAACACACTTCCTGAACTGAAAGATAAAATTAGCAGCTAATTTTTTAGCTACTCTCCCTTTAGTAAGCCAACCTGGCACGGCTGTTCTGCATTCACCTGATGGCAAATACTTTTGGAGTGGTGCATTAGGTCTATTTGTTTTCCTCCAGCTCAAGAAACACCTTTGTCACACTTTTTCATTTTCTCCAGGAGCAAAGCAAAGGAGAAGTTAAAATGGATGCTGCTTGATGTGAGAACAGGTTTATTAGACTATTGGGTAGACTAGAGCCAAGATAAAGTCAGCATTATGAAGAGAACCATAGACTTGGGACAAAGGTTCATGGCAAAAGGTTTTGCTGCCAACTCATGAGAAACAGCAGTCAGACCCAGAAAACTAGCTAACTGTTATTACCCTTGAAGTTATAATGAGGGGCACATTCTGACCAGAACCTGAGATCTGTGTGCTGCTACACACTGAAACAATTCAGTGCTTTCATTCTGCTATGCTGGAAGTGGAAATTTGCTGTATTAGAGGTAGCTAACCACATTGATAGCCACTTAATATTTCACATCTCACTTCTATTTTCTCAGTAATGTAGCCATTTGCCCCTCTGGCGATAATGAACTTTCAGCCTAAAAACAAATAGGCTATTTACTATGTTTTCAGTGTATTTGTTTATTTTTATGCTGTAAGAATCCCTCTTAATCCCGTCACATTTACTCTCAAGCTTCCTTTGATTCCATGCCCGTCCAAATATCAGGTGGAATAAAGGTCACTAACACTAATAAACTTCCCTGAAGCCAAACCACATGGCGTACCACCGGACAGCTGTGTACTACCACTGCCACTGAGACTGGTCTGTACTCTGGTCCCTTACCTCACATGATGAAATCAAGGAACCAGGGCAGCCCCTAAGTGGGAATACTGCAAATAAGCCTGCAAGCCAGGTGCTAAACAATATAATCCCACAAACACTATTGCCAGTGTACTGTCCAGACTCTTCCTTTAAGAATGTTCATTATTATAGTTAATGGCTTTTGACTCCTTTCAAGAAAAAAAATCCAAGACAAGTCAAAAGTCTGTCAACTGGGCAGCTACTTGGCAAGATATTCTTAAACTACTATAGGAACATCACATGAGACGTGCTTCTCAACCTTTATGGTCCCTGTTACATCTTGATTCATTTACAAATTCTCCATGCTTCACTACAAGCTCTGAAGTCAAATGGACACAGAGATTTGGGGAATTGCTTGCTGTTCTGCAGCACCTTCATTGGTAGGCCTTGGCCCAGAAGGAGAAAAACAGGGATATAAATATTCATAGCTTTAACTGATACAAGTCTCTCCTTTCACTTGTTTAGGTCAATATTGCTATCATCTGGTGCCATCAACTGGTAAATGGAAAAAAACTGATAAAAGCTACATATATTTGCTTTGCAAGACTTGCACAAAGCAATAGCTCTCCATAGTTTTATTGACAATGAAGTAAGGGGACCTTACACTCCATCTGTGAACCAAGCATCCTGATGGACGCTTCATTCTAGCACCAGCTTTAACCTTAAATCACTTGGATCTTCCCTGGGTACAGCTGCCCAACCCATGAGAGGTCCCACACGATGGTCGAGCCAAGCCCCCTGCCATACTGCTCGGCTCCTCTCTGAGGTAATTCTTTTCACCTAGTTTCATGAAATTAACTGGTGCCCAACAGATTATGTGAACACAAGAGCCTGCGGAAAGGATGCACCAGGGAAGAAGTAGCAATTCCTCAGTGGCTTTGCCACTGGCAGTGGCATCTGCTAGACCAGCTCACCATTGCGTAACATCAGAGCTCATGCTCAAATGTTTTACATGTGAATCCAAGCAAGAGGACCCCCTTCAATTCCCAGTTTTCTAAAATTATGTTCTAGACAGCAACCAGAAAACATACACAGAGAAGCAACGGCAGAAGCAAGAAATACCCTCTGAGGGAAAAAACCAGCCAACCAATCACAGAAACATAATTATGTCTTATCACTTCCCACACAGCTGCTTGTCTCCTTTTCGCCCTCCCTGCGTCTGGGTCTACACACCTGGTTCCTCCTGCCAATCCGATTTGGTGCAGGAGACTTTGAGGGAGATTTGACATTTTGAGAGTTCCCGCCATTTTCAGCAATCTTCCCCACATTCATCACTGCTGACATCATGGCGTCAATGGAGGACAAGTCCGCTCCGTCCAAACTGTTCGGTGAGCTTGGTGATACCTTGTAGCTGTTTAAACTTTCCAGCTGCTTCTCTGGAATTAAAAACAACAACACATATAAGGAGTTTCTAGGCCATCTAAAAAATAAAATGCCACAGTATTTTCAGCTGCCTCTGCTGGGTCATCATGGAGCACAGGCAACAGCCCATGAAAACTGTAGCTCTTGTAACAGGAAAAGTTTCTCATATTGGAACACACAGGACAAGGTGTACATTTCTTCTCACACAACATTCACGTTCATCCTCATTTTCAACCTTAATTCAGTATGGGGCTTATGGAGTGATTTACCTTAAACTCTCTTGCTGTAAAATGGTATTATTCATGGTACCTTGTGATCACCATGAACTAGTAGAGCGGTACTGATGCATGCACGCTCTGGCAAGCACAATCATTCAAGCAAGCACGTGTTTTGAGCAGAACTGCACAATTAAGGCATTAGTGACACAGTGTAGGGTACTGGGTTCTCTGTCTAGCGTAGCTTAAGCCAGCTCTGTATATGGAGTAAGCTAAATTAGCAAAAATCCAACCAAAACAAAACCCCAAATGCCTACAGCTGGTATCTATGTAGGTTTTTTTCTTTTTGGTTTACCAAGCCATATTAGTCTATGAAGCATATGTTACATCCATGACTAATGCCACAGCTAAAGATGTTCAGATTCGGACTTCTCCATCACACTCTGTATATAGCAGGGATGCTCCTGTCACAGATACCAAATTCCAAAACCATCTAAAATCTCACTCTGGTTTGTCATCCTACAGACATGTCAAAAACATAGGTAAGGCCTTCCACCTTCCTCTTTACAAGTTTGAAAAGGAATATGCTTTCAAATTAAACACTCCTTTCCCCAAAAAAGGAAGACTCCCAAACAAACAGGAACAAACTGCCAGTTCTATTGCTCTGTCACCTCTGATGGGGAGTACAGAATCTTAATGTGTGTTTGGAGAAAGTCACTGTAACACAAGAGGATGTGAGGATGAACAAGGAGGAACATGTTTGTCAGTGAACATTTGATCTCTACATAATACAGTCTTTGGAAGATAAGTTTGAGCATTATAAACAGGTGTTTTGTTGACACCAAGTAATGTGGTGCCAAGTTACTGGGAGGCAAGAAAATCTTAGTTTGGAAGCCTGCAGTGATAGTTGAGTATTTATGTGTGCTCCCATGCTTCTGTTCAACCTGTTTTATACTTTTCAGACAGATAAAGGGTAGCGATGGAGAAAGAAATGTATGCACCAGTGCTCCTGCTCAGTGTATCTTACACTCTTCACACAGAGAAGGGGTATGGATGGGTAAGAAGTGTTTCTACAAGCCCTAATCAATGCCCTAATTTACAGCGTCACACCGAGCTAGTCAAACCAGTTACCTTCATTTTTATCCCCTGATTGACTGTGGCTCTCTTCTTGGTTGCCAGTCTCCTCACTTAGTGTAGTATGTATAGTAGCGTCTGGTTCTTCAGCCTCTTCTTCAGCAGCACCCTCTAGCACTACGTAAGGAAGAAAGGAAAAAGAAAGGAAGTAAGTTTTTCTGAAAGCCATTTGAGCAAAATAAAATTACAGCCCTTTAGTTTGAGGGTTCCCCTGACTGGTACACAGGTCTGATGACAGAAGCATGTGAACAGAGCCAGTACAGCCAAGCACTCGCTCCCAGGAGTGGCTGGGCGCTGGGCTGGGAGATGCTGCTGCCTCTGCCAGGCAAACAAAGGGAAGAAACCCTTACAGGTTTGGTCCCCAGCATTCAGCCAGAAAAAATGGAAGATGGAGAAAAGGAGACAGCAAGCTAGCATATCACTGACAGTTGTGGCATTTGGTTAAGAAGCTGGAAGAATATTCTGCAACTACAGAATTTAAGTGACTCAGTCTCATACACACACTCCTCCCCCCTTCTCTTCTTGGAGGATTAACATTTACTCCAATACATGAATTCAAAGTGACCTTTTTCTTCCTTCTAGCAGTAGTGAAATGACTGCTGAGTTTTGTGGGATCATTTGGCCCTTTCCACACACCCACTGCCCAAGGTTTCCAGACAAGTTGAAGACATGAGCAACCATCACATGTACCAACAGAATTTCTCCACACCCCTTTCTGAAACCACAAACTTATCATTGCTATCATTGGGGTTTCAGGAAGGATGCCTGTTCTGGCTGGAGAATGACAGGGCAGTCAAACATCATTTTTAGAGGTGATGGGGAATGACTGACGCATGAGAGAGGAGTTCTCTGCCTGCGGCACCCATGGCGGTAGCCTCTGGAAAAGATTATTTCTACCACGGAAAAATACTGAAACATCTTTAATGGAGAAATACACCTTTCTAACCTTACCAACAAAATATTTATTTCATTATGGAAATGAACACCCTGTAGACATTTCATCATCTCAGATGTACAAATCGCACACAAAGCAAACTTAATACAGAAAATTTTTCATTTTTTCAGCAAGGAGAAACCATGGGCCTCAAACCGTGGTTAAATTACAGGTTGTCTTCCTTTTTAAAAATATATATTCTCAAGGATGACATGCAAATCGGTCCCGTAACTCATCTTCAAACGTTGTTTGAACAGCATTTGCAAACAATGAATGACTACTTTATCCCAACTACTGACATTTTAGAGCGCACAGGAGAAGGCAGACAAAGAGAAAAGGGCCCGGCGTGTGTCAAGCAGTTCCTCATTTTGCTCAATGCCAGACAACGCAGCAGACTCCAGCCTTCCTACGTTTATCCACCAACCCCCTCTTAAGAGCAGCAGACTGATGATAGTGAGTCTAGAGACAAAACCTAGGACCGACGAAACCCCGTTGTCTAAGGCTCTGGATAACAACTTCTTAACAAACGCTGTTTTGAATTGGCATCTCCAAAAGCAGACAGAAAGATTATTTTTATGCTACCCTCAACAACTCAAGGTAACTTCCCTAATAATGTTTGTACCTTTCTGCTAAGAAAACACTAGTGGTCCCTGAGACACAGGCATTTTTGATCCAAAGTGAGGGCAAGCACCCATCCGTCTGTAATCCGTTTCCAGTAATTATGGGAGATGTTCATTTGTTTGTTTGCCCTTAACTATTACAATTTTGCTGTTTTTTTTTTTTTGTTTTTATAAAAGGTCCATCTCATTCAAGAGCAACACAGTCCTTTCTTATGTTTGTTTGTTTTAGTTTCCCCCTCTCTTTCTTTTTTTAACCACTTATGTGGTAGCTGACTTAATTTTGAGTAAGCACCAGAGTTATTTTTGAGACTGGCCTAAATCTTCTAAGTTGCTTGCTGTATCTGCTTCCTACCACCAAAAATAAGGACCAGTTTAAAAGAGGGATTTCTGTTAAAACAATGCAAATAAGTGCTTTAGTTCTTAAAAAAAAACCCAAGCAAACAAAACAACTCTTCCTTCCAAAGAAGGCCTATTCATTCCTCTTTCAGTCAATACCTAGGACATTAATGTCACCACTGATTCATCTGGGAAAAAGTAAATCTATTGTGCAACTGTGAAGACTCCTGTGTTGGCCAAGGTAACTTTAAGATGGAGCTTCCCAGGGAACTAGAGTGAGATTTCCTGCCTTTAGGAACAGTGAAAATGAGAAACATTCATCTCAAAGAGAAGAGGCAGGCGTATGTGCATACATCAACAAACCTATCTCCTGGTTTAGAAACACCTACCAGCTTGCTCTCTGATCTTCTTTAAGGAGGAAAACTATGCATTGTGCTATTACAACCTTCCATAAATTCTGTGAACAAACAATGATTTTATTTCTGAATCTAAGTATCTTCCTACTAATGCAAACAACGATGTATAGTCACAGATACTGCTTTTAAAACTGTTTTCTGTACAATAAAAATTTCCTATTTTGAAAGCAGTTGAAAGACTGCAACTTAGTTTCTGTAAAAATAGCTACTGTTGCTGCATGCTTTTATTTACCTGTGTATTTTCCACTCTCTTGCATGATGCAAAAATGTACCACTGAAACAAAGACAACTGCCTGAGCAGCACACACCAATTTCAGAAGCATAACTTTCTATTTGCAATAGGATATAGAAACAATAAGAGTACTGGGCCAAATCACTCCTTCCTGTGGGAAAACCCGTGGCAGAGCGCCTTTAGGCAGCAACATACCGAGAGATTTCTCTTGCAGCTTTTTTTTTTTTTTTGCCTTTTTTGCCTTTTTTTTTGAAAAAAAAAATAAAGGCATCACTGAGGATAAGGGTGTGGGGGTTTTTTTCCACAGCACCTTTGAAACTCAGGGAATGTGACAGACAGCAACCAGCACAGACGCCCTATGCCATGCTTGCCTTCAGGAGTGCAAGCCTCAGCTCACACCAAATGCCCCCGCTTGGAGGTCATACTGATGGGGCCTTCTTCCTCCCTTTCCCCAAAGAAAACAAAGACCTCCAGGAAAGAGGACAAACAGGAAATAAGCTGGCAAATAGTGCAGCCTCAGGTTGCATTCAACATCAGACCAAAGCCTCTAGGAAACAGGGAAGTGGTCACAAGCATTCAAGTCATCTTCTACTTTGAAGGAACCCCCCAGTGTCACAGTTATCCTCTGTGAAAAGGAGGAAAAGCAGAGAGCAAGAGACGGAGTGAGAATGCTAACACACGTGTGTGGGGGTGGAAACCAAACAAGACAATGCAGCAGCCATCTTTGCTCAGCCACACCAGCAGACCTTGCTCTTCTGAGGGAATGTGGCCCCTTCACTTGATGATGCTGCTGAAACCATGGAACTGAGGCAACTTTGATCCAACAGAGAAACCTAAGGGGCCTTTAGCTCCTGTTTCTGACAGAGGCCCATCTCTGATGCCCCACATAACCAGCTCATGAGAGAGTCACTGAGAAAGCAGAGTGCTTAAAAAAAAAGTAAAAAGGCTTGTTGCTTCCCATTCAGTCTGTACAGGAAGACACTTGGTAGACCTATTTCCTCCTTTGGGATGAAGTGTGATTCCACTGTATGGTAAAACTGAGCCCATCAACAGTTACTTCCCCCCTTTGCTTACATGTATGCATTTGTATTTAATTGTCTTGTTTTAAGACCACTCTCAACAGTTACAGATGCTTCTCCTTCTGGTGAAGAGCATCACGGATGAAGCAAAAAGGAGAACAGAGGCCACAGGGGAAGGAAGAAGAAAGAAGAAGAAATGATGAGTCTTTAGAGTCACAGTCACTTGACCTGCCATCAAGAAGCAGCTACACAAACACAGAGCAGCACATCCTGGCCCCTGGGAGCTGGTACAAGTCTCTGCTCCAGATTGCTCCACTGTCTTGTACATGAGCTCTCCTTTTGGAAGAGATAGGAAGAAACACACACTACAGGCAAGGAGTGGGAAAACCTGGTGTGTAGCACAAAGCTGTTCATTGTTCTACTGTCTGAAAAAAATCCACATTAACGTTAAAGTAGAAGCCATGCACTAATTGGGCCAGGGAAAGATTAACACTCTCAGGCAAATACTTTTATTGGTTTCATTAAACATGCCGTGGTACGTAGTGCAGAACACGGCAGGGAGGAGAAACAGGGGAAACAAATGACAGTTTTAAGAATGTGCACCCCCACACACATGCATTTCAAACCACTTTTTCGCATGAGGCCCAAACAGGAATCCTAAGCCTTCTTCATCGTTTCCATCTTAGCAACACTATTATCTTATTCAAGGTTTTCCCACTGCTTTTTTTTCCTAAGTGGTAGAAAAAAACGAAGGCCAGGCTTTCTAGTATACAAATTTAGACAAGAGCAGAACTTCAAAGAGGGGCATCACATTTGAATAAACAAAATTTTGCCGTTTACCCTTGAGATTATAATACTTAAGAATCACTATGCCACGCTCCAAACAGTTTCTGATGCACTGGTCTCCTACTCAGCTTCTACACAGAGGAGATTTTACTCCCAGAGCACATGGTGACACTCCTCTGCACAAATGGTCGCTCCCACCCCAAGAGATGCGCACAATCACCCCCACTACATTTTGAATGCGATTTTGCATCAGAGCCAGCAGGAAGGAGAGCAGGTGAAAAGGCATCGTGTGGGATGAAAAAAAGGTTAACACTATTCAAAGCGCTGCCTCAAGGCAAAGGAAAACCAAACAAAAAAAGTTTTCCCCACTGACCTTTTTAATACCAACTCTGCCCTTGCTACTGAATTGTTGGTGCTGACTCGGCACCCCAGCGGCACAGAATTATAGCGTCACCTCACTGTCACCACTGCTGGAGCCTGGAGCACCAGTACAGAGCAGGCTACAGAGAAAGGAAGACAAACACAAAAATAAAGGTAGTGGAATGGGAGTAACTGGTGGCTTGTTCTTTCACTTAGCATTCAGTAAAAACTAAGGATGTTACCCCAAAGGTTTTGAACTTGTAGCTGTACCTACTGTTTTCTTTAAGGAAAAAGAAAAACAAACAAAACAAAACCTAAAAGGCAAAAGCCAAAAGGAGCAACATCTCTTGAAAGGTACTCCCTGAGCATCGAATGACAGACTTCTCCTCCTGCTATGAGCTCTCTGAGCTATTAGCGATACAATTGTTTTACCTGGGTTAGAGCAGGCATCAGACTTCGCTTCTGCAAGTAACCCTACAAATCCACAACACCCATATGCCTTTTCTCACCTAACATGTACACACACAGATGAAGTAAAACGCAGAATAAACAAGTGAAGCATGTGCTTGTGGCCTTAAAACTGAGCTAGGGACCACCTTCTCTTTTAGGGGCGGAGCAGGCAAAGAAGCTGCCTCACGGACTACCAGTGGTCCTCAGAACTTTGGCTCAGATGACCAAAAGCATCTCTCCATAAAGCATACCAGAATTTGAACTTAGTTAATGCCTTAAGCAAACGACAACTCTGAGTCACCATGATGCTCCGGTATTACATTGATGTAACACCCTGAAAACAAGGAAGCTATCTTAACGTAACAGTTAGATGCCTTACCGGCAAAGCAGGGGTTTTCTGGATGAAATTCACCTGTGTGGTCCAACTGGTTTACACCAACGCAGAGAGACACCAGGCAGCCTTAATATAAAATGCATTCATACTATCTTCCTGGCCCCGTGCTCAGTTTGCTAACTTGAACGGGGCAGCCACGTTTGCTCCTTTCGCAAGTGTTGTGTGCTGTGGGAACAGCCCTCACAGAGGAGCCTGTGGTCTTCCTAGGCTAGAAAAGAGAACCAAGGCACATACTGCTCATACTGGCACCGAGAGCGAAAGCAAAACCCAACGGCCCCCCAGGATCCCAACAGGAAAGCCCAGATCTCCACCAGCACCCTCAGTAGCCATCTCAGAGGGTCTGAGCCAAGCCTGCACCGAGTTCCCAACCCAGGCTGCCAGTTTTGGGGATGGCAGCGCCACACAAAACACACAGCACCACAAGAACTGCAACAACCTGCAGCCGCACTTAGGCTCAACAGCTGCTGATGAATTTTGAGATTTTATAGCGCCTTAGTCCCCCTTGTTCCCCCTCCCGACCAAAGAAGTATCTATGAGCTGTTCCTCATCCCTGCTGTTCGTATTGGCTTGTGGGTGAGCACCTGGCCCTCCAGGAAGCCTTTGTCACCAAGCTGCAGTCAGTTTTGAGAGCTTGTTCAAGCAAAAAGGATACTGAGATTTGAAGACAGCTTAGTAAAGCTGGGGCCACAAGCGCCACTTTTAGACACGGAAAAAATATAAAGTCAGGGCAACAGCAGAGTAAAACAAGCGGCTGTAAGCAGACATCCCTCCACTCCTTCCTGTGTAGCCAACTGCAAACAACCCTCCCATCCTCATCCTCAGTCAGGAGTCGGGTGAGGAGGGTGCCTAGCTCCCCCCTGCCAACGGGATCCACGGCGACGCCGGGGGAACGTGGGACAAGATGGGCCTCGGGCCTTACCCGGCACATCCCCTCCCCTGCGCCCTCCCCGCCGGCCGAGGAGGGACACAAAAGCAATACTGTCTGTCCTTATAAGCTCTGCTTTGCATGTGTTGGGGGAGCAGGGACAGCTGTGCGGACGGCTTGCAGAGTTCCAGGAAGTCGATGTGTTTCTTGGCTATGACTCCAATTTATTTGCCTTAGATGAAGTGGCGACCCGAGAAAGTCCCTTCGAGCCCCCCCTCCCACCCCCAGCTGGCACTGGCTGCAGCAAGGCGGAGCTCCTTGGGACACGGCCCGGAGGCTCTCCCCACACCTATCAGCCTTCCCCAGTCCAGCTGCCACATCTCTCCTTGGGGCTGGGGCTGGCTCACATCCCACCGGGCAAGGGGACGGCCTCGGGATGTGGCGCAGGAGAGGATGGGAGCCCGGAGCAGAGCCAGGGATGGGAGGGAGCAGGCCCTGAAGGCTTTTCCCTTGGCAGGCAGGGATGGAGGAGGCTCACAAAGGTGGGAATAGGTCACACTGCCTTCCAAAACTGCCGCTGCCCACATAGCCCTGAAGGAGCTGAGGACAAGACAAGAGAGCAGAGTGTGGCAGAGGGAAGCCAGAGCAAGGACCAGCAGGCACCTCCATCGTGCCTGTCTCCCAAGGAAAGGGAGGTGAGGGGAGCCCCAGCGACCCCAGGGATGCATGGTCCTGGAACACAAAACCTTATCTGCTACTGACGCCACCTCAGACAAGCAAGAGGGGATGAGGGATGCAAAATGAGGAAACAATCTAAAACGTAGCTCTCTTGTTTTGTTGTTTGTTTGGTTTTTTTTTTTATTTTACTTTTGCTTTGCCCTGCCAAACCTGTTAAGTTACTTAAAACCCTGAGGGTGAGAGGGGGAAGCTATAGGTTGATGTCCCATCACCTACATGGCTACACAAGCGCTGTGCTGAGGGAACAGGGTACTTGTCCAAGAGCCCGAGGGGTGAGCACGATGGATTGCATTTGGGAGAGCCAGACGGAAAATATTTCTGAGTAACGGAGAAGAAAAGCGACCTCCCCTCCACACAGCCCAAATTACAGCACCCTTCAGCTCCGACTGAGGAGAGGCTGCAGGGCCTGGGGGTGGGGGGAGGCGAAGTGGGACGCTGGGCTTGGCTGGGTAGCTGTGACGGAGATGCTGACATCCCCGACAATATATGGCCAGTCTAAACCACGGGATATCTTGTCCTTTTAAGGTGGGCCAAGAGCAAGCATCTGTGCAGCAGCAGCACAGCCCCAGCCTGCCATCAATAGCCCCTGGTGTCACTGAGAAAACAGGGGCTCCTGTGCTGTACCAACTGGCCATGCAGATGCCCAGTCACCCATCCCAGGAGGAGACAATCCGTCTGGTTGTTCCTCCACACAGCATCACGGAAACAAGAAGGAACAGTAATAATGAGGGGAAGAAAAGCCACGAAACCATGCGGCTGGGCTGCTCGCTGGCAACTGGCGCCTGCAGCTGTTGGGGGAGGGAGGAAGGGAGGGAAGGCCTGTCCCCGTCCTCATCTCCGTCCCCGTCCCTCGTCCTGACAGCCAACAGCTCAGCCAAAGGCAGCTTCACACCCAGGACTCGAAGCAAACGTTTAAAGCAAATCTCTGGAGGGAAAAACGAGCAAACGTTTCACCCCCTCGTGCTTGCTTTTCACACGTAGCCAGAGCTGTGTGTGCGCACCAGGCTGGGTTCGGCAGGGATTAAAGAGGGTCAAGATAAATCCCACCAAGGAAGTTACAGAAGATCTCCTGTGCTAGTGCCCTGTTTCTTATGCAGCACCCTAGTTGCAATCCTCTTCCTTCAGGCCAGATTTAGAGAGCTTCACGGAGGGCCTGAAGGCACAAGCAATTTTACAAAAAGCATTCTGGAAATAGGGTAAGCTAAACCAGGAGAAGACGCTTTCCTTTTGGAGTAGCTCTGACCCACATGGCATTTCACCGCTGTAACTGCATCCACAGAAACTTCTTTGCACAGGCAAGCCCAAGGGAGAGAGCACTGGTTTGCTGACCGCAGAGCCCCCAACACATCCTGTGCAGCCCAGCTGCACTGTCTTTGCAGGAGATGCCAGTGCACTCTCTGCTTGGAGCACCGATGCAGGCAGCACACCAAAGCACTCTGTGGCTCCTAAGACAATGCAGTAAAATGATGCACAACATGAGAAAAATAAAAGAGTAGAAATTACAAGGATTAAAACTCATTTCCTGGTGGTAGCATTGTCAACCATCACGATTTTATCGTGAGTCCTGTAAAAATCTGATGGTGCTACATTACTGCAGAAAAATCTCATAACTTTTTTCCTTTTTTATGTCAAAGTTCTAGCTTTCCATGTTGGGGAGAAAGGACAGAAACATTACACGCTCAGGAAAATACAAAAAGCAAATTAAAGTGAACGGATTAATTTTAAAGCCTCAAGCTTTCAAGGATAATCATGATCTCAGATGCTCAACCTGTAATTTCTTAACCTACAGGGATAGCAACACAGAGCATCCCTTCTTTACACAGCACATTTTGAACCCTGGAACATATACCTTCCAAAACTAAAATGGCTTTTTTCTTTTCTTCAGAGGGAAAAGAATTGCAACATCTCAGCACGTTTCTAACGTTTTCTTTAAAAACCAACACAGCTGCACTCTAATGCTACTTAAAGATGAGAACCTCCACCAAATTACCAAACTTGTTTTAAACTGAAAGAGATTCAACATGCAAATATTTTGCAGAGAGAATGATTCAAGAGTTTGCAGCTCTTCTCACTGCTCTTTTCCAGGGAGCATGACTTGCTGACAGGATTAACTACTGCCAGGCTCACGAAGCTGGGAGACAGCTGCCACATGGCAGCCATTTATTACAAAGCTCCACTCCTCTAAAGTTAGGAAAGAGGCAGACTATTTCATCTGTGTTATCAGCAGGGTTCCTCTGCTCCACAGGCTTTAGTGACTAGGCTTTCTCTAAACAAACACCTCCTTTTCTCCCCCACCTTATTAACATCATTATCTTCCTGTCTTCTGCTTCTGGTCAGCACAGGAAATATTCCCCCCATCACAATCTCCAAACAACAACAACAACAAAATCTATAATCAAACCAATTTACTATGCTCAGAAACAGCCATGTCCCCCAAAATAGCTTTTTTAATTAGAGAGCTGGAGCTTGAAATTTTAAGAGGGGAAACCACATGCCACAGAGAGGAAAGAGAGATGTGCTAGAGCAAAGGGATTCAGAAGTGTGCCATACAACCCTCACTCTCCCACCCTCCCTGGGATGTAATGTCAGCCGCCAACTTCAGGACCCAAAGTGGCGGCACAGCTTTTTCATGAGCAAGATAACCTGTAGTGCAATTGTGAGCAAGATAAATTTCCTAGCTCACACCTCCATAGCAGGCAGACCCACTAGCCAAAAACACACTCCTGCACTGCACCGTGTGAGGCACAAACAGGTCTCAAGCCAACCACCATCTGCATCATCCCTGTGTGATATTAAGCATAGATGACCATTGGTGGCCATTCTCTTCTTGTTCTGAACCAGAGATAAGAGATACAAGCTAGCTGGTTAATTTTACCTGGGGTTACTCTACTCTATTTATTTGCCATACATGCCAGAGTACCACAAATCACTCAAACCGAGGTTTATTGCTTCCCCCAGGTGAAGGGAGAACCCGGCCTTGAGAAAAACATCTCCCTCCCACCACTGAGGAAAAAGTTGCCAGAGCCTTGTGAGCACATCCACTGGCTTATACCAGCTGGGCAGGTAGCCGTCAGGGTTGTTTGCAGAGCTCTAAATTCTGAAATACAACATTTCTTTCATGTTTTAGTTAGGTAAATTAATTACAGCAGTAGATGGTGCTGGCAAGCCTCTCTGAGTTGAGATCCTCACAGGAAAGCCACCAGGAAAACTTTAAACAGCAGTGCTACTTGCCAGTGGTATTCTTCAGTATGAGTTTTCTTTCTATTTTGAAGTACACCCAGTGAAACTAACCTGTGGGAGGTGCTTCCTGCACACTGACAAAATGAAACAGCATCTGTTAATTTTCATAGTGTAACACGTGCAGAAAGAAAGGGCACAGGGAATCAGTTCAACAATTTCTTATGGAATTCAGAGTCCCTCAGCTTCATCAGACGAGTACAAGAAGACTCCTCAGAAAGGACTTATCTCTATCTGACTTGAAAAAGATGCATTTTCAAAACATGAACCGCATATACACACACACACACACACACACACAAATCCCCCTACATCCGCAACCACATCCAGCTGCTGACCTTCCAAGTTCCTAGCAGTATAGCTTTTGCTCTGGGACTTTAAAAGCCTAGCAGGCATTTCTAGAGGATTTTAGAAAGTACACAGGCCCGGCCTTGTAAAAGCTCATGAGGAATCCATGGAGGTCATCGTGGAGCTTAGACAGTCTGCAAACAGCATAATCCATGTGCTGGTAAGGTAAGGAATGACCAAAGTCGGGTGGATAGGCCTGAAGACTTCTGCAGTGACTGGCTCCTCCAACAATGCTGTAAACCCTGAAGGAAATGCCTGCTGATCTTCAAAGCCCTTCAGTAGAAACAGCCTTAAGTTTCCTGAACATGAGCATTCTGCTTGCAAGGCCACAATCCTCTTATGCACAGAGAGAAAAATACCAAAATAAAGCAAACAAAAAACCCCATAAAATCCACTAAGTTTAATAACCGCAAATAACCAGTGAGACTGACCCTCTACTCTGCAACGAGCTGTCGGATCCATCCAGCAAAGTTTTGATGCTCCTCGACACAACAGCCACACGGATCAAGCAGCAGCTCACAATCTCTGCAGCTTTCCTTTTTCTATTCCAGGCAGTCCTCCACACGTGTAGACTCCTGGAACGCAACACCCAGTTGTTCGGACTAGGAGGGGATGCTACAGCCTGTAGCTGTACAAGGTGTCCACCGTAATGATATCAAGACCACTGCAGTGCGCTGCACTGCTGGCAGAATTTTAGGTACAGCCTTCAGTCGCCTGACGGGCTGCACAGGCGACCATGAGTAAAGGGTAGTCTGGACACCTGCACACTGCAAAGAATTGCAGGAAGTTTATTTCAGGAACGCTGGGGAAAAAAAAAAAAAAAACAGACAAAATTGTGAACAGGTTTCTTCAGTAAGTGAAGTTTCAAGTTGCTACTCCTCCAGCCAAGAACGTCTGCTGCTCTTCCAAAACCACCACCCTCTTCCAAAAAGCCAATTCCACTGCTAGTGCTTCACACATTGCCATCAAACATATGATACAGACAATTCTTCCCACAATTCACGTATGAAAAGGAAACTCATTTCCTTCTGCTGACTCCCATTGTACATATAATATACCATAACGTTAGTCTGAAGCAAACTAGTATGAATTATGGATAGGTTCAACCCAGTTCTGTGTAAAGTAGTAGTTGCAAGTGTTCACCATAGAGAAAAATTAAGAACAACAATAACAACAAGTAAAAAAATAGACTGAGTGGCCTGTGCACATACTCCCACACCCATCCCAATTTCTGCAGTAGGACCACCAGAGTTTGCCAGTAGAACCTTGACTAATCCCTTTCATATATGCACACGTAGCAAAGCAACATTGAAGTATCATTATTAGCCCTGTGATACTGAAATTCATACTTCTTTTCAGGAGAGACATTCTCACATGAACTTGTTCGCAATCACATTACATACAAGCCCACAAAGCCACTTTCTTCTAATTCTCAAAATGAAATCACCTTGCTTTACAGTTTTAACCTAGTACATACTTTGGCTATATATATTATATAAAACATTAATCTTGCTGAGGTCACTTAGAATCTACTCTATGACCAGAGTGAACAAGACCTAAAGTGTTTTAAAAGATTCATAAAAAACCAAATCTGATATTGTTCTTTGATTAGGTTACAACTCTTTAAAGGAACAAACTGTATTTCTACTCCATTGACAAATGCCATCCTCCAAACTTCATGTAGAAATTACGTTCATTCAGAGTAAAAGTAAAAGACAAAGAAAACCTCAACACCAGAACTCATACTTTCACTCAGACACTAAATGGCAGGAGCTATTTTCCACTTCCAGTTCAGACATTATTGTTCTGTAGTAAGTTTTATGTCTTATGCAGCTCAGCTGTTCAATAGAAGGAGATACAGAGAAGAATTCAAGGAACCAGTAGCCATCTCACCTGTAGAGCAGACAAACGTGTATTTGAATGAGTTAAAACAAGAAACTAAAAGGAGAAAGCAAGCAAAACCACCAGCTAAATAAATTACTTTTCACTGTAAGGTGAAAGACTTTTCTTAATCTACCCACTCATTTCACACATGCTAATGTGCAACTAGCATTCCACCAAAAATTAGAAGAGAGTCACCACCAGATTTGTTTCACTTCTTCCCTCATCTAAACTTCAAACAGGGTTTCTGAAGACAGAAGATTTCTCCATCCCTACTTTACTGACAGCTGAAGACAGAAACTGTTCCTTTCCTCAACTGTTAGGGTCTGGCATGCCAGGGAGGCTACAGAGGTAGGCACTTCCACAAACAGAAGTGGCAGTAGCAACACACTTGGGACATTTCACACCAAGCTTCAAATATTATTCAATACAGATTGAAATAAAAAAAATATGAAAGCTGGTAAGTTCAAAGGTTCCTCAGCAAATATACTCCTCTAAAACTTCTGAAAAACTCTAAACATCGATAATTTCTGAAGTAACGAGGTCTTTAAAATAGCAGTAAGCAAGATCCCCGATGGGTGAGGTAATTCGGAGGGTTATCACACCTCTGGGGGAAGTCTTGGCAGTGTTTCATTCCTTCATGTACCCAGGGGACTGATTAGTTCATGATAAGCAATTAGGCACCCTAGGGAGGACACTTAACCATCTTACCAAAACAAAAAGGCTGCACAAATGTAAGTCTCATTAGATTAAAGAAACACTGTCTGAAGAACAGCAAATTTGTGTTTGTTCCCTTCTACTGGAACTAGCAAATATTACATTTTGCCTACATATGGCACACACAGATCTCAGAAATCCCAAATTTGAGCACGTACTTGCTGCTAAATTGGTAACAAATGCTCTGAAGCATTTTCTTTCCCAAGACACCAGTGCTGTGATGCAGGAAAAAAGGAGGAGGGACAGAGGGGAGGAATACAGTAAATAATGAATAATGAAATCGCAATCTCATTCATTTAAATTCTCTTCCTCATTGTTAAAAGAGTCCCCAACCAAGGATCAGCTGCGGAAAGTGGGACCTGGGAAGGCTACATAACGCTGTATTTCAGAATGTCGCCCCAGTCAGTAGTAGCCCCACCTTTACAAGTCCTGCTCCTAGTAAAGTTCTGGGAAGCTCCTGCCCGCTGTGAGACTCGCAGCGAGGCACCCATGAGTACCACCATCGTGCCCATGTTAAACATTTATCTCTGGCGAAGCAGAGGGACGAATTCACCTTTCCCCTGCCAACTGATGTAAAAGCTGCAACACACACCAGAGCTCCCGATGACGCTGCTCCTGACTTACATCAGGCCCGATGTATTTCAAAGTACTTTGACGGCTTAAAATATGAAGGAATGCTTTTCAATAAGACGACCCCCTGTTCTTTTCTGTCCTTTTATCTTTTCTTAACAGTTTGCCATCCAGTGATAGGAGGGAACCCCAGCTGCATAGCCTGAGCTTTTATCTTCTGCTGACCATGCAACAACACAAAGCTCAGTGCTGGATTTCCTGCTGCTTGCCTAAAGGGGCTGTTCAGCTTGTTTAAATATTACTTGCCTTGGGAGCCTTGGAGTTGTGCCCAAGCACTGTACTGTTTCTTCCCAGCATCCATTTCAGCATGTGCTTTAAAGGTCTTTAGGTTTGATGTACTATGCTTTCCCTAGCTACAGGAGGAGCCTGATGCCTCTAGAAAAAATAGAAAGAAAACTCACCCAACTCACCCATCTCTCCCCGGTCCCCCCATTAATCCCCATGCCTCATTCCATTACACAGCTAACAGAAGTCCCTCCTCCATCCCCAAAGCACACAAACATATTTAGTCCAGTAAACCAAACCAATTACAACCAAGGGAAAAGACATACTGGTATGAAAGGCTACAGCTAGGAAGACATGAGATGCCCCATATCACGTACAGAAAGCTATCAATGCTCAGCGGGCAAACAACTGAGAAAATAAAGTAGCAAAAGTGGACTTTTAAGCCAAGCTGTGGTATAGCAGCCTCTTGCCATGCTAAACATGATCTTCTCAAATATGCAAACTTAAGGCACTTCCTTTCCTTATTCAGAGCAGTGATGAAAATAAAAAACGGCTTTTACAAAACCAGAAAGAATATTCCAGCTTGCATGAATTCTTTCAGAAGCCCTCCTTTTCACAATTACTATGCCACAGAGAGGCTGAATTCTGGCTACAAGGTCAGCAGGGAGATAACCTTGGCCAATAGAAATGATCTGCATCAGCCCAAAGGCAGCGCCAGGCGGCCACCCATTAAGCAGCCCAGCAGGCCCCGCTGTTAACCTGTTTGCAGCCGATAACAGCTGATACGGATGGAGGAGGAGGAGATAAAAAAATCCAGATTCAAAATCTATTTGTGAAAGTTGTGGACACGGCAGTTCAAATCCAGAAAATTTTAGTGAATACGAAAGTTTGTGACAACTGTCATGCAAAAACGACGTCTCTAGTATTCCATGGCAGCTAAGATGCAGGAACACACGTACCCCCCACAGGCTGATAAAGAAATGCAGTTGCGAGGAAACTCAAGGCTGGAAGTGAAAACCTGTTTTTAATCCATTCTGCTTCGCCTCAGCCTGCAGTATACAGGCTGATTTAACCTGATGTAAGCCATGGCTGTCATTCAGAAGGACAGACTGCCAGTCCTCACTTCACCCTGCAGCTCCAGCTACACATTCTTTCTCCAGCCTCGTGCCAGTCCTATCATTTGAACAACACACGGTGATCTGGGATCACGGAATCGATATGGTTTGGGATCTGTGTTTGTTTCAGGCTTTTTTGTTTCTCACTTAAAAATGTACACACATATAGTTTAATCAACAGCCTTCACACAGGGGAGCTGAGGCATCGTCAAATTACACCCTCTATTTGAGTGAGGGATGAGAGACCTGAGCAAGAATGTTGTCGGTAACTCTACTCCCGCGGTGCTGCAGTACCGGGGAAAGATGAAAAGATGTAGTGGAATGAACCCACAGCCCACTCCATCTCCAGACTCCCACCTCCCGCTCCCTCTTCTCCGGCTCAGAGCTTGCTTACAATCCCTCTGCCATACAGAACACTCCCACCACGTAAAAGTCTGCCTGAAGTTCAGATCTCCAGTTAAATCCAGTGAAACTAAGTTCACAACAGAATAAACTACCGCAATTAAAATGTTTACACTGCACCTCTCCCGTGGCATCCCTGGAAGAGGGAAGCAACAGGGCAAGATCAGTTGCAAGCAATGAGTTAGTAGTTTTCTGTTTACCTACCCAGTTCTTCCTAGATCAAGGACCAAGTGTACCTTTTGCACAGTGCTAAGCACAAAACAAACACAAGCCCAAGATAACCCCCTTCCCTCCCCACCTCCCTCAGTCTTTACGCAGCCTAATTAAGCATAATTTTCAACTTTTTTGTTTGTTTGTAAACATTTGTAAATGACCCTTTCCCCACACACAAAGCCAAAATTTACCCCTGCCGATACAACTCATGCTTCATTAAGTCACATCAGTAACAATGCTGAAACAGCCTGCCACCATGTGCCATCACATGTACCAGAGTCCCTGGTAAGTAGGGCAAGCAGCTCACCTGGAGTCCTCAGGTACTTTAGAAACAATATTTACAAACCTTGAGCCCTTCGGCTTGAAATACGGCACAGTGGGAATGGCACACATGCTCCCGCACTGGCTGCTGACCCCCTCCAGAGAGCGGTAGGTATTGTAAAATGCATCACCTTAAGGGGACGGGATGGGACAGAAGTGGAGAAAAGAAACCAAAGCTGCAGAGGGAGGGAAAGGACGTGTTGCCTGGCTGCATGTCCTCAGGCGCTGCTAGCTCACGTTGCTTGCACCATCTGATCACTCAAAGCTAAACATGGAATGTAGGTAGCAAGTCATAACACTGCGCAGGGCCGGAGACGTGACCCATCAGCTGTTTCTGCATTATAATTACTGCACTGGGCCACAGCAGGACCAAAAGTTTGCCAGGGCAGATTTCTGCGATGTTTTGGTTTGTTAAAAATGGCACAAAAGGCTGCGTGCCACTTTCAGATCTGCGATTACAGACACTTTTCCACAGGCCCAGCGTTCCCTCTTTAAAATCCTCAATTCGCAAGAAAAGCGGGAGGCCCAGAACTATTTCGCTTTCTTCAAAACGATATTAGTAAGTCAGCTTTCTTTCACAGGGCTGTGCTCTCTTCCCCTCTCCCCCACCTCCCCAAGACAGAAAGGAGTTTCACACAAAGATGCAGAGAAGCAGCACAACTGAACCATCACTCTCTGCATTTCGAAGCTGGACTTGGTCTTGGCCCACTGAAAGGCCACTTCTGCTCCCAGGCTTTCTCTCGCTCTCTTTTTATTTTTAAAGTTTCTGCTACTAATAATAATAATTAAAAAAAAGAAAACCTTATTGCAATACCATCATTTCCTTGTATTATCATATTCTCTAGTGAACTGATTCATTCTCAGTGATCCTGACCCTCAGCTCCCTGTGGGCCCCCAAGTGATGCAAACAGTTTCGTTTAGCTCTTCCTCCATTTTATTTTTGTCCTAACATGCACTGAGCACAAGTAGAGAACTACGTTTTGCAACTCCGGACTTAAAATGCAAGTATCTTCACTGGTATAGCTGGAAAGGAACACTTCACTTTTAGGCAACTTGATTGCCTCTGTAACATGCTCAGAACTAAGCAAAGCTCAAAGAGAACAAGTCAGTAAAGAAATTATTAAAATCAATATATATTCAAGATATCTTACTGTCCAGGCTTTGCTCTCCGAGTGAAGCTTCAGTTATTAGCACAGTTTGTCAGGCAGTGACATCAATTTTAGTGCAACAGGTCAGTGAGAAACAAGAATAATTGTAGGACAGCACAAAAACCTGCATCAGTACACAGCCGAAGCGTTTCTGTCACACGAAAAGCAGCAGGCAGTGTAAATCCTGATAACGCAGCCCCTTTCCAAGTGTCTGACTTTAGGAACCCATGAGCTTTCGCAGGCCAGAGGGATGCTCTCGGGACATCCCACAGAGCTACCTCAAGCTTCCTGTTTGACACCACGTGGACTCCCGCTGCCCTCCCACCCATCCCTCAACCAATCAAAAATAACTATCTTAGGGCTTTTAGCCTATTTCCAGACAAAGATGCACCAAAAGCAAAATCTTTGTGAGGGCTGAACACAAAGGGATGCCCCCACACGCTTCACAGATACTGTTTTTTGCAGGAGCAGAGTGGTACAGGGATTCCAGCTGGTTACCAGGAAGGCAGATGGAGGGGAAGAAGACACCAGTAAAGTTACGAACGAGCTCCTGTAGGTCAGAAAAGCACACGAGGCAAATACACCAAAAACTTCTGTTAGCAAGAAGAGCACCCATCTCTTAAGAAACCACTTCCTATCTTATTCTCCCCATCCCCTCCCTGATAGTCTTCTCCCTGCTGTAATTCGGAACAGCTAGGCAACTGATCTCTAACCATCCATCAGAAGAATTGGCTAATACTATGTCACCCAGCCCACCACATGAACAAAAACCACCAACGAATCCAGCTAGTGGTTAACTGCAAATTTTTGCTTTACTGACGGTATTACACTGCTGAGGGTTCCCTTGCCTTTGCACCACATACACTACCCTCTTAGAAATCCCCCTCTGCTCAAACTCAGATTTACAAATACAAGGACAGATATTCTACACATCTGCTTCCACCTGGTGGATTTCCGGGGATGGAGACTGCAATGTTTTAAAAAACAAACATGTAAACCCACCTCTAAAATTAGTTGCACGGTAATCCTGTGGGCAAGAGCAGAGGGGAAGAGTGCTTGGGCCCAGGGGGGAGGGAGACGTTTGCAAGAAATGGAATACGAATCGCTGAACTGTTTAACCCATTTTGAAAGTCAGTTTTTTCTTTCTTGAAAAACAAACTAAAAAGGGGATTTTTCTTTCATTCTGAGGAGTTTCTCGAAACAGAGGACGTCAGAGCTATTCAATATTGCTTCAGGGTGCTTAACATGAATAAATTGCTTCAATCTAATGTCTTGTCAAAAAACTTGACAAATACTCTTTCCACACTCTCCCCTTCCATAATCAAGCAAAAAAGGGTATTTTAAATGCACATTAAAATACATATTTTATGAATACACACCGTATATAATCAAAATCCTACAGTAATTTGTTAATTGCTAGCCATAACTTCAGAAACCAGGGGTTCTTTTAACACTTCAGCAAACCAAATGAGAAATGTCAGAGAGTACCCTGAGATACTCACTGTTGTAAAACCTTTCAGGTCAGTTTTCTAAAAATTTCCTTGCTATGATACCTGCAAATGCATCTTCACAGTAATTTCCAGTTCTGTTTTCATATGCATATTTTTGAAGATAGCAGCTGCCTTCATCCTGCATATACAGCATCAGGGTTATCTCATTCTCTGTGGCCGAAGTTCCCAGAAAAGCCAATTCCGGAGACCTTAGGTGTGGCACATTCCTTTTTGCTCTAGATACTCCTCCTGACTGGAAGCGAAGGTAAATATTACTCCAGCCTCAATGTTTCCCTCCTGCACCCACTGCAGTTTAGTAAGGTATAGTCAGCAGACTATTGCAAATCACACCTAAGGGCTCATTACAAATCAAGGCCTCAGTCTTGCTAATTAATTGATAAAAATAGGCCCATTCTATGGAAGAGACCCATGAGTTTCAACAGAAACTACAAAGGTCCCAGCGACAGCTGTGGTGTGCAAGGGAGGGCCAGGCGACCCTAGCATCAGGAAGCTTGTTTACATCGCATGCACAGATATTACCAACTTCTGGGCCTTTGTTTTTATTTAGGAGACCAGCAAGGTGTGCAAATCTTGTCAGACAACCTTCAAGCTACCCTTACTCCATATGGAACAGAAGTGCCTACTAAGTGAAGCGCATTCACGAGAATGACGTTTTTGTCTTGCACCAACAAACCCCTGAAGCAGAAAGTCGCTACCTGTATGTCCTCACCACACTGCAAGAGAAAGTCACACATTCCCCACATGCACATGGAAGAGCAGACAAACACAGAGGTATACAAGACGGCTAAATTGCTAACTCAAGATGTGGGACTAGGTTGCCAACTTCAGTATTCGCAGAGCTAAACTGACTTATTCTGCTCTGGAGTAAGAAGGACATGAGGATGCTTGGCTTTCACTGGGTCCTGCACAGTCTTTTTGACCATCTGGATTGCAACAGACATTAAGAACAGAACGCACTGGGGAAATCACCATTGCCCATGATAATCAGCTATGATTATCAATAACTAACTTATTCAGTCAATAGCTGTAACTGCAATCTCCCACCTGCCTCGCCCTTCCCAAATCTCAATGCCCATGCATTACAGCTTTGAGGACTAGAAGAACAGGTCAGACTTTCTCCCCCTTTTTTAGAGATTCTAGGTTTGTGGTGGGTTTTTTTCTTTTTGCCAATATAAAAGAGAGGACATGAAAGAGAATTCAAACCCTAAAGTTACTTTTCCCTTAGCTGCATCCTTAAAAATGGCTGAAGAATTCGTTATTTTTTTTTATCACTTATTTTTCTTTCAACCAAAATGAATGTGTCCTGAAGCTAAACATCTGACATGCAGCGTTTCAGCACAAATGGCTAAAGCTTGGTAGAGCTGCATTCGAGAGAAGACGGGACCCGTAATAAAGCTGCCTGGTGATCTCAGACTGAAAATCCTCCTGGCAGCCCAGCTTCTTTCGTACAGGGGAACTTACTGACATCCTCTCTCCAGTCCTGTCCCTGATGACTCTCTCGGTATACCTGGAAATTAGGAAGCTGACTAAGCTCCCTAAAAACTGGTCTGGTCACTCCTAGTCACCCCCACTCTAAAGCAGTGAAAGCAGACGGTTTGAGATCTCAGCAGATGAAGTCTCAGACTAACACAGGTGGAACTGCCAGCAAACATTAAAAGTATCTTTTTTCCCCTCAAGTCCAGTTGCTGTCACAGCACCTCATCCCAAAAGTCAAGAGAGATTTTAAATGGATTTTTGGGGTTGCTGACTTTAAGCCCATAGGATAAACTCCACTCATGATTGTTCACGAGTCAGAAAATGTTTGCCTGGAAAAAGAAAGCAGAAAAAACCCTGCAATTCTCTCACAATCGCTTCAGTCCAAGAGCCACAGCCGTAGCACTGCCAGTTTCTCATCTCATTAAGTGTCTTGCAATACTTGTTTTTGTAATCATTTTCCATGCTGTCTACACAAAAAACTATCTCAGAAGCCAGAAAAACTGCATTCCTTAATCATGGACCCTTTCCAGACTCACCCCAAACCTTCTGTGCTTAAGGTCCTATACATACATGAACATACAGATCACTACAGGCCCAGCAGTTAATTCATTTTCAAGTTGCCCAAACTGCACTTCCTAAATTTCTCCATCCTTGATGTTCCCCTAGCTCTTCCAGGGAAGTCAGGCTGCCTCCTGCTTTCTCTCCCTTCACGGCTGCTAAGACTCAACTGTAGCCTACCAAGTTGCTCTCCCATAAGCCACATATGTGTGCTACCATGCACGCAGACTGCGATTCGCATTAATTACTACAAACACAGTATCTTTCTTTCCAAGAACTTCACCATGAGCAGTTGCTTATTTTCCGGTTTTTCCTTTTCAACTCTTTTTTAAGACGCGGATGCCTCCTCACCCCCCATCTTCATCAGCTCCACTCAGGAAGACTGAAGCTCAGAGATCCTATGGTAGATGGCAAGGCCTTTGAATCAGTGGCTGCTAGCTGGTCTTGAATCGGCCTGGGTAAGGTTCAGACAAGTTACAGAGCACGAACACGCTTCCAGAAACTTTAAAATCCAAATGCAGATCCTCCACCCATCACCTTGAATGTCAAGCAATAAAAATGCTAATAAAAGAAGTCACAGTACAGGAGGCCATTGGCTGGCTGGGGTCTGATAACTGCCAACAAATCCTTGGGAGGAAGGGGTGGTGATCCAGCCACTGTTGGTGGTTGCCTCCCTTAGTCTCTCCACCAGATCCTGCCCCACGGACTGGGCCCTGTGCTCAGCTCACCCGAGCTCCTACGTCTCTCAGACAAAATGAACAAGTAACGGCTGCACACCACTAACGGCTGCTTGGTCCCAACAGCATCTACCTCCCCTCCTCATCCTCTGGCAATGGAGCTCAACACCATCAGCCCAGAGGTACAATGAAATATAACCTGGTGGTCACTTCCTGAGGTCGGATATAACTACAAATGTAGGCCCACAATGCAATATGCATCTGTTTTATTTGCATATTCTACATCCTGTATGCCTAGCTCAAAATGGGAAAACCCATTTTGGAAAGCTTTTTAAGAACAAAAAATCCCACTCCTTCTGATTTTTGTGAAAGGAGAAAATCCTCCAATACTTGTTTTGTGTGCTTAGGGCCCTGAAAGCTGCCAGAAATAGTTGAAGAATGGGGGAGAAGGAAGATTTCTCTGATTAAACCTACTTTTCAGAAGGTTTTAGAAACAAATGTATGATCCAAGACAATGAGCTGCTCAAATCAATATGCAAACTCAGAATGGAAACTGTTCTAAAATTCACTACAGCATTACGTTTTCTACTTCTATTTATTTACAGTTTTGACAGCAACAGACAAGCATTCACCAATAGAATAAAATTACTTTTCAACTTCAAAATACAATTAACACAGGAACTGGTATTTTTGCATCTTTCCTATACATTCCTATGATAGACTCAGTGGTACAACCATGAGGAATCATACCTGCAAGGTTCATAACCACACCTTTGCATTTAAAAAGATTACTGAGCAATCTAACGAAAGGGTGTTTGCTTTTAGTGCGTATGATCCTGTATCACACAGCCCATTTGCAATCTGTAATACTGATATCATTTAACATTGGAGACAAAGGGACCCATGCTTCTCTATCAATCAGATGTGGCAAATCCACAGAAGTCGAAACAAAACCAAGCAAGCAACAGAAGAATCGGGCCTTTGAGATGCTAAGCTACTGTCTCCTGAATGGTTAATTCTGATGAGCTTGTTGAAGCACAGCCTTTAGCCAAGTGCTTTTTCATACAAACTCATCCATAGTGCAGAGACGATTAATCATCATCTGTTACTCACCTTCTGGCAACACCCACCTTAAGCTTGGCACCGTCCAGACACATCAGGAAAGACAGTCCCAGTCTGAAGGCTTTGTGGTAAAAGGGAGCCATTTCTGAGACCCAATCCTGATGGACAGACAACTACAGACACCCGTAGTACTCCGCACGGCTACCGGGATCTGCCAGAATAAAGCTGCTCACAGGATAACTTAAACACAAATGCAATTCTTTCTAAAAGGGACAAGGTATGTATTAAATGCACTGGCTTTACCTACTTTTCAGTGCCTGTCAACTGCTACTGATGTTACAGCACAAGTGAGTCTTGTGGAAGGATTTTGCCGAAGAAACATGATGAATCTTCACAGACTTATCAATCAGAATACCTCACTTGGTTACAGTACACAGGAAAGTAGTTCTTCTGTTCCTCTGCAGCATTAGTAACTTCTCAAACAAAGAAGCCTGATTGAGGCAGACAGTGAGGGGCTTATCAGCTTAGGAAATGGGAAGGATGGTCCAATTAACTGCCAAGCAGTCAGACATAATTCACTCTGACGAGGCCAATGAGACACAAGTAGGAGAAATGCATGTCCTGTCCATTTATGTAACACCCAAATATTCTCCCCTGCGAAGTCTCCCCTTCTGGAGGTGTTGCCTAAATAAGGAGAAAGCCATTGCAGGAAAATCTACCTGTATGGATCTGCATCTAACCAGCACCCTCTCTGATTAGGCAACTACCTCAGTCGTACAGGAGACATCACCAGTTGCTAAACTGCTGGACTGAGACGGTAACAACCATCACCAAGCAGACAGAAAGCTCTGTGCAAGGTTATCTGGGGTCCACAGCACTGTGCTGTCTTCTCACACATCATGGAACGAGGCAAGAAGTAGAAAGCACAAAAAGGCAAAAAATACCCCACCAGAGTCTAGGTAGGCAGGCTTCATCTTCTTTTTCCTCAACCACTTCTGCTAGCACAGAAAGAGTCACAATCTTACTGAAGTAATTGCACAATGTTGGGGAAAAAAACCCAAAAGGGCAAAAGAAAAATAAGCTGAAGGCAAACCATATGTAACAGCTGATTAAGAAAGCTGTGACTCCAGCCAGTGCGCTGGATGTCCTCTGCTGTGCTCAGTACACTGCTAGCACAGAGTAAACAAAAAGAGGGCACATTGAGAGAGGAAGGGGAGATGCTAGAATGAAGAGTAAGTTCTTAGTGAGTCATAGCTCTAGCTTGGGACTCATCACCTAGGAGGCAACAGGCTTTTAAAGTGGAAGGAAGAGCAAAAAGAAATTCAAAGAGTCCCTGAAACATTGATTCATAAATATGAGCTTCATCCGATGTGTATGGGAAGAGTGGAACCTTTAATCTGCAGCAAAAATGCACATGTGGGACCTGGTCCATCCTTTGGTAAGACACCTTGTTTTGTAAAATCCTCTTCATTTTCCGCAGTGCTAGACTTAAGACTGCCATGATCAGAAACATGTGCTTAATGCACGATGAGCGGGAGTGTAAAAAACCTCAGTTGTGTGGAATATTTATGTTACATACGGCAACTTCCTATTTGTCAGCCGGTTACCAGGAGCTAAGGAATCTGTGTGGTACTAGCAAAGTTGCCTTGCAGCAGGGTGTTATAGTGAGCATGAACCGGACTATATATGGTATGTTTACTGAAGCATTAGGCATAAACATGTTACAGAAGAAATGATGTCTTCTATTAGACGCTGGGCTTGCTGCTGCAAAGCAACCTGTCTGTGCTGGGAAAGGGGTTTGTCACATACTCCTCATATGCTTCTGGCTGCCGGTGCCAGTGAAACCTCTAGAAAAGAGGAACAGGTTAGGCTGCAAGTAATGATTAACTACGTGGAGGATCAGCCCTCCAAGCTCCACCTGCCAGCATTCCCTGTCTCCTTGCTGCTCTTCCTCCCCGGCTACTTTTTCAGCCGGGACTGTTCGCAAGGCAACCCGGTGGCGGAGGGCAGGAAGGCGCACACGCAGGCAGCCGCATGCCGGGCAGAGCGCTGCCTCTGCCACGGGATGACGGGCACGGACAAGTGCACCCTCTTATTTCTTAAGAAACAGCTGGCAGCAGGCGAACGGGCACTGCAACCCATCCGCCCGCCCCACGTTCAAACCCAGTCGGCACAGGACTATTTCATAACGGGGAGGAGAGGGGGGCGTGGGGGGGAAATCCTGCAGGGTTGAGGGAGGAGGGTGTACTGAAGATGCCTTAAAGCACGGGAGAAGGTTTCTATCTGGCTTCAGCGTCCTGTCAAACCTGTTTTGTGGTATGTTCTGGTTAACCCTCCTTTTGGTCGAGTTTTGTTTTTTTTTTTGAGCGGGGAGGAAGGGATGGTGTGGGCTTTTTTTGGCAACTAGACCCAAGCTGCAGCCCCTTCTCTCCTCCAACTCCTCTCACGCTCCATTGAACTCCAGCACAAACATAGGCACACAAAGAGGAGACGCCAGAAAACAAAATGCTGAGTCCATCACAGACTGAAACTGGACATGCAATCTCTTCACTGCAGGGAACTGGATCTTCCGTATCGACTTGCCAGGACCACCAGCCCTCAAGTGCCACGCTTCCCGCCTTTGTCACTGTTTGTCTACGTTAGCAACTTCTGCAGCTCCTCAACCTCTCCCACCCCCCAAAACTATGCAAAGCGGTAAAGGGGTGGGGAAACAAAGCACATACCCCCCTCAAAACTACACACCCAGACGACTGCACACCACACAAATCTAACCAGAGTGCAGCGCAGGGGCAGCAGCAGTGATCACAGCATCAGGACGTACCCTCATCACTGCAGCAGATTTATGTCTTCATTGTGCACAGTATTCACAGGGTTAATGGACAGCCCGAAGATCAGAAATATACCTGCTAAGCAACAAAAGCATCAACTCAAAGCTGTGCTCAGTGGTTTCCGACAGGAGTTAAGCAGTTGGCAACCAGTGGTAAGAACTTGGTGGTGGTTCAGTAGCCATTTTAAGCATCAAATGTATTAATCATGGGAGCACAGCAACAAAAGAATCAGGAGTAAAAACATGGTACAGAAACAGGGACCCTTAAAAGCTCGGCAACGCACACACTGCCTCCATCGTATGTAAAATAGACTTAGAGAAGCCAACAAAGAAGAAAGATTATTACATGACCTCCAGAGCACAGCAAATCCCTCAGAGCAATGAGTGCTAGGCATCAGAAACTTCCTGGTTTCCAGGCCGTTGTTTCACATGTTTTCTGGGGAGTTTTCATGCTGTGGGAAAGATTTCTTAGTACACTGAAAGTGAGCCTGCAACATCCCCTTCCACTCCCACAGCAAGTATGCAGTCCATAAAAGATTAAAGTGTTGGAAACATATGCTTGAGCGAAAACTCCTTTTTTTTTTTTTTTAAAAAAATCACATCAACAGTTTAGCACTTGATGCATTTTATCTAACTATTTTGCCATCCCTTTTTTAAGGCAGCAAGAGGCGGAGGGGGAAGATGGAGTGAGTGAGCGAGAGTGCGTGAAACGCATGCAGTCTGTAACTTGGACACTGGTTTACAGATGTATTTACTATACTGCTTTTCTTTAGGGGCTTTTCAGGGCAGCCTTTGTCTCTGCGTGCTATATGCTAAGCCAGCTCATAACAAATGAGCAATCACAGAGAAAGCAGATCTGGCTCCTTCTCCAAATCTGCTGGGATGCCGAGACACGAAGATGTGCCTGAAAAACTTCTGTCTGTCCGGCCATGAATCCGATCAATCCCTTTGGTCACGCGAGCGCCTGAAGTCTGGTACAATTATTAACTGTGCTGCAGTCACATGAAAGAGAACAAGCTTCCCCCTCCCACCCTCATCCCACGGGTAACATCATGTGGGCAGTGAATATATGAAGGAACCTGGAGGGGGGGAGCAGGGGGGAGAGTGGAAACCTGCACAGAAAGACTGTAAAGTTGCATGTATTTAATTTTTTTATTTCTTTTTGGTGGATGGATTATTACATTTCAGGCAAGCCTGCCTGATGCTTAGCCTCATTCAGGTACCCAAAGAAGGGTGAGGTGGGGAATCCTCATCTTCTCCACTCAGTACCACCTTCTTTACAGAGGGAAAATTAGAGGTGTTTCCAGTTTTCCTCATTTCTTAAACACAATGATGATGGAGCACAGAAAGTATTTTTACTAAAGCACGAGTGGGCGATTTCTAAGTTGGTGAGGTTGCTTTGGTGGTGTTCTTATTTGCTTGGGGGCAGGGGGAGACTCAACAGGTATAGAGAGGAGAGAGAGGGAAGAGCCCACTGTGCTTCTGAGCAGAAACTCCTGGCATTGAGACAACATGAGACAGGCAGTGTGGACTAAAAGCCTAAGCTGTGATTCAGCTGCTGGGACCAGAGCCTCATGCAACCTCCCTCCTTTACAGCCTGCGCTGGCCTAACTGAGCACGGGGACGGCGCTTCCCAAAACCCGCTTTTTAGGGCCAAGGGGGAAACGACAGAGAAACAGCATGCAAACAAGCATGGTACCCACAAACCTCCACCTGTGCCTCCACCCCCTCCTCACGCACCCCCCAGGCCGCCAGAAGGGCCCGTCCTGCATTATTTTAAGAGTAAACCAGGCCTCACAGATGTGTGTGCGTGTGTGCGCTGTAGAAAACCCACGCTGGGAAGTACTAAAGACCGCTTCTCAACTAGGAGAGGAGCCACGCTGGATGGCCACGCAGTCCCTCCGGCTTCCCCCAACATGTCCCAGCCCAGCACAGCAACCCTGAAGCCACCTGAGCCAAAACCAGTGAATTGCGCCGACCTTAGAATGGGGAGGGGGGATAAGCGGGGCAGGCAGCGAGCGCTAGGTTCAACATCAGATGACATTTCCTAGACGTAGTTAAGGATGGGAAGCTCAGAGCATCTTTAAGCGGTTACATCTATGCAGTCTCCAGCCCTGCAGCACTCAACAATAAAAGGGGGGGACAGGGGGAGGCGGAATACAGTGGGTTGATAACATACAATAAAACATAAACGAGCCCTTACCCTTTCAAAGTGCTATGTGTATTGTCAGTTAAAGTTATAATTGAGTGTGTCCCCAATGAAATAACTAGATTTGTAATGTTATACCATGCATCCATTTCATAAAATATTTTAAAATGTGCTTTTGCCTCAGTCCGCCTACACAAAATAATGAAGAAATATCACTCATCAGGAACTCCCTAAGAAAAATAAACCTTAAAATAGCACGGTACGCTCACTGAGTAACATGTATTTCTGCAAAACTGCTGTTCTTTATATATTTTGCATCTGAAAACTGCAAGTCTCACAGGCGCGCACACAAAAGACAGACAGACTGCTGCTGCTGCGGACAAAATGGTGCCATTTAATACAAAAATCTGGTTTATGCATAGCCTGGCTGTAGTGCATGCTGGTCCCGAGCAGAGTGGGATGCAGCCAGTTATATCGAACAGTTGTGCCCTCAGCAACAAATGGTGCATTCATAAAACTGGGAAAGCCTCTGTCAAGGGGCTCCGCAGCTCTGCAAAGGAAACAATCGCTTGCTGACATTTTCTGAGGGAGGGTATGGCGAAAAGTGGTTGAGGGGGAGAAGTAGGATCTACAGGAAAGTTATGCACAGAAGAAATAGCAAAATATAAGGGAAACACCCCCCCCCCGCAAATCTGCCGTTGAGTTACATTTGCACTCTCCCTGTGTTAGTTGGCCTCTAACAAAAGAGCAAGGCCACCTGAAAATGACATGCGCTTGGAAAACACTTGGCCAGTCAAGAGTACAGAAGAAAAAGAAGAAGGAGGAAAGAAAAAAGCTTTCTTGTAGAACGCTGGCCCATGAAGAAGCGACAGACATCACGCAGGCTGCAGTACACAAAGCCACATCTGACAGGCAGTTTCTCACAAGTTTCTTACCCTCGCCTTTATTAGCTATGCCACCTCCACACTGGTAACTAAAAGCCAACATCTGGTGCTAGCTAAATGTCAGCACAGACAATCCCTTTAATAAAAATTTAAAGAGTCTGGGTCCCAACGAGGAAGTCATTAGTGCTTTGAATGTAAGACCCTACACGAGGACTGAAACAATCCAGGCTTTTAAGCCAGGCAGAACAGTGACTTTGGGGAGCACTTGGCCACCTCTCCTGCCACCTCTCCAAGGATGCTGGGCTTGCAGCCACCAGCCCACATGTAGACCATCTGGATAGTTCACCTGGTCAACACCCCGTGCCTGCGAGCCGGGAGCTATGGATGCCCAGGTCCTGCTGCAGGATGGGAGTAAGCTGTGCATCTGCTCTTGTGCCGGAGAGCTCTGGCTCCTGAAACAGAAGTACCAGGCACCACTGCCTGCCCCAAACACACCTGCATCTGCAGCACTGAAGCTGAATCCTCTTTGCCCCTAAGATACACAAAACACCCACGCAAGGCGACACCAAAAGGGCTCCTAAATGGCAACTAAGCAGCATGGCTTATTAATGAATGCCTGTCACCTGCTCCGTTCTGCTGACCACTGGAATTAAAAAAAAAAACCAAAACCCAAATCACATCCTGAACTGAACTGAAGTTCAGTAGGAGAGCCAGCGAGCGTTTCCCTAAGAGGAAAAATTAATCGAGGCCACCTACACCTTGATAGGAAATAAAAACAAGTCTCTTCCTGCCCACTGTGCATCTAGCAGTCCTCTGAGAACCTTTTATTCAACAATTTCAGAGGGGAACAGGACTGTGGTCTCACAGACTGACAGTACTTTTCCACACAGGTTAAAAAGAAAAAACAGGACAAGCGGTTCTTCCAGAGTGAGCCCTTCCTGCACCTCAGTGCTAGGAGCAGGCAAAACCTGTGGGTCTGCTGGAGTTGAGGAATAAATGCTGGAAGCACGGATGGCCAGCTACAGCAGCGAGAACCCAGCAGAAGCTATTGAGGTGCTGGAGAATGAATGGTAATGTTTTTGTTTACCAGCTGTGCACTGTAAATGATTGCTATTGCAATAAAGTTTGCGCTGTATTTGCATTAATAATTTCAATAAAACCATATGAAAAGCCATTTCATTAGTACCGGTTATCAGCTGGAGACCTACAGCAAATACAAAACTGCAAATGCTTTTGCAGAGGGTCTAAGCCATCTAAAAATCATCCTTCTTACTTTACTCCTTGGTTCGTTTCCAGGCAAAACAGAAGTTTACTCTCACGAACGTAATACTTTGTACATACTCTCATTAAACTTGCCCTTAGTACTAAGTGAATGTATCTCAGAATTCAAAATAGCGCACGTGACTTTGTTTCCCTACACTGACTTTACAAACGCTTCTAATACTACAATCAACTTATTAGGAAAGGAAGTTTTGTTTGTTGATTTGTTTTTGTTTTAAATTTGGAGGAGGCAAAAACACCTGGAAAGCTGTGTGAGAACATCAACAGAATTAAAAAGAAAATTACACCCCAGCCTACTGAAAAAATTTAAAATTAAGCTCTTTGGGAAGTTTGCGAATAAGAGGCAAACGAAGAAGTTCTCAGTTTGAGAAACGTCTGTGCTTTAAACACTGAGTCACAGAATACAAACCTCCACATCACCTTGCAAAAGAAAAATATATAAAAAAAAAATCTTGCCTGAAATGTGTCACTTTTCGCTACTGTTTACTTTGTTTATTTGTAGTGGTTTGGTAAAATCCCACAAATATTTAAGACCAAAACCACAGTCCGTATTTCATATTTAGATCAACTACAGTATCTTCCAAGAGGCTGTAACTGCAAACCTGCATCTAAAGCTCCTCTGCCTCTGCCACCCTCAGGACCGTGCAGCCACAGCAGGAGGAAGTACAGTACACCCCAGCAGCCCTGGTGGTGGCCCTCCTCCATGCACCACCCTGGCCACCCCACAGCTCAACTCCAGTGGGGCGTGAGAGCTGAACCCTTGCACATCCCATGACAAGGGAGAGCTTTGAGTTGGATGGCTAATGTCTATAGTCAAAATTTAAAACCAACAACAAAGTCCCTTCTCATCTCTCTTTCATCTCCCAGCAGATCCAGGTGGAAGGAGCAGGATGGGATTTACCTCCCGCGCTGACGCTTCAAGTATCAGCCCTTAGTTACGTCAGTATAAAATGCAGCAGAGAAAGGAGCCCGAAGGTTTCTAACCGGTTGTTGAGCACCATGACCTCCTCACACCCCCGCCCCACAAATGCTTAACTGCTGAATGAGATTCCTCTCGTTTCCTGCACTGAATCATCTGTGTCACCACAAAGATGAGATTTTTAACTGTGCGCACACGTTTCTTATTTGAGGGGCATGCGGCGGAGGGTGTTTCTCAAACTACTGTCAGATCAGCCACAGACGGTTTGGATTTCTTCTGTGTTTGATGTATCATTTAAGTAAATCTGTGTTTTTCCAATAGGGTACAACCTTTCAATGATGATGTTTTCTAGGAAACATGCAGGTGAACGCAGCTGCTTCTTTCTTTTGCAAAGTATTATTTGAACAGACCTAGGAGGGACAGGATATGCTGATTTGCACAATTAAAAATAACTTACAATTTGAACTCTGGCATCGGATGCTTCAAGAAATTTCATCAGGGCAGATCACATGCTCTTTTCAAAATGCTTGTTTTCCACATCTCAACTTAAAATTATTTTACTAGTTCACCTGCAATTTACCTTATTTTCATTGCTAATGATCAACTGTTTCTTCATCACTACAGTAACCCATTTTGCAGCAAAATTAGCAGCACTTCACCCCTCAATAGCAATAAAGAAACTTCCAAATTGCCCAAGAGAAAGAAAGGTGAGGCAAACTGCTAACCCACAGTTCCTAACCAGGATGGCTTTGTATCATTGCTTCATGCAGGGAAGGGGGGAGGGGGAAATTGTGATCTCTTGCTGCCTGCACTTGTCTGTGTGCTGTGGAAGTCAGTGGGAGCTTTGTGGGTGCTGGGGAGGAGCAGGCCCATATAAAGATGCAGCAAGCAGGAGCGAAGATCGTACTCCGCTCTGGATTGATCCGAGTCACGAGGAGTTCAGGCTGCCAGTCAGCAAGAGCACGAGGAGGGCTGATGTGTTCTGGTCATCTCACTAAAGCAGAAGAAAAATTAGAGATGAGCATCCTCCTTGTATCCCACATACTCTTACCTGGATGAAAGTTTAAGGACAAGAACCACATTTTTCACACAGGCCTACTTTTTCCACCAAGTGTTGTCAACCTTCTCCACTCCTTATTTTAATGAAGAAAAACCTACCATCCTTTTGACCTTGGACTTGTTCATTTTCTCTGTCTCTCTCAGTACATGCTCTTTGCTAACCATTCAGCGTGCTGCGAGCCCTGATAAAAGTGGTTAATGTTTACTGAAACCTGCGCATGAACTGTACTAAACCTGGTGCAGGGGGAGGCAAAGTTCTGCTAGCAGCATCCATGACCAGTTAAAAAAAGTGTCGGTTTGTTTTTCTTTTTAAACTCACATCCCACCCCCGCCCCCCCACTAAACAGCTGCATCAGAAGGTGGGCAGGCAGCACAGAGAGAAGACTGAAAAAATGCTTCTAGTCCATCCGCTTAGACACTTCAAAATAAGCCACTGTTCTGAGTATCACAGGCCTTCCAAGAATACACAAAAGCAACGAAAGAACTCATTGGGTAGTCGGGTTCTCCTTCTGGGGGGATGCACACTTTGTCCACAAGTAACTGTTTTCCAAAACAATCTGAAAATCTACAAGTCTAGCAGAACTGCTGAATGTTCCCCTCTTGCTTTCCTTGTGGAAAAGTCCATACACCCTTGCCTGAGCAGCCTCCAATACATTCTCTCTTAATTAGGTGAAAAAGCAGAATATTACGACTGTAAACTCAAACTACAACAAACAGTTGATCAGTATGCTTGAGAAAACTTATATTCACCTTAATTTCTTCTCATCAGAGACACGCCCTTAGAAATAAGTGTTTCAATAGCTGTACCAGTGTACTACTTCAGAAGAAAGTTTTCTAGCATCCATCAAATCCATGCAGTGCCCCTTCTAAGCTTACTGGCATTTTCTCTGACTTTACTCTAACAACCAGCCCCTAACAAACAGCTCTTTCCTCCCTTCCACCATCTCTGCTGACAGTGGGATGCTCTCAGGTGTGGAAAGCCCTGGGTGGTTTTTTTTTTTTCTTACTAGAGGGCAGCAACAGCACCACAGTCACCTTGGAAACAACCATCACCCACTGTTTGCAGAACAAACAATGGTACCTTTTCAGCCAGCGCGAGGCAGGCAGGGCAAGGGGCAGCCAAGCAATTCTGGGACTTACAGGAGTGTTAACATATTGCATTCATTCACTGCGTCAAAAAATAGTTCAGCACGAGAAGCAAGGCGCTCTCAAAGTGAGAGCCTTTGGCTGGAAACCACAGACAAGTGCACGGGGCTCAGAAGGTCAAACAAGTCTCCCAAGTCAGCAGTGAGGGTATTCCCTCTGATTTTTTCACTTGCCCTCCTGTTCCCCTCTCCCATACACACAGAAGGAAGAAAAACGCACCTATTTAAACTGATCTTATCCACGAAAAGTCAAGTGTTCAGCTTCCAAGTAGCACTCACTGAAGTTTTCTCAGTGTGCCAAAATATTTTAAAGAACTGTTTACCGGCACTTGTAGTGCTTTGTACCCAAGGCATCAAGAGCCGTCTCCAGAAGCGTTCCTTGTGAAGTTAGTGAGAATTGTGGTTATTCAGTATTTCAGACCCTATGTCTAAGCACTCAAGCAGTTACATACCCCTCTCCTTTCAAAATAATTCCATTTTCATAGAACCATGAACAATCTCACTGCTTTAAAAAAAAAAAACAAACAGATGATATGTATCTGGCTTAACAGTAACTTCTGAGTGGCCTCCTACCTGCTGGAGACTTTCCTCTGCTCAAAACCTCACCACCACCAAACAAGCCTTTTTACCTACAACAAGTAGGGGGAAAAAAAAAAACCTAGATGTTTATGGACTCAGGTTTTATCAATTTTAACACCCTCTCACAAGGCTCTCAACTCTTGTGGCTGGTTGCGCATGGAGTTTTTAAAGCAGAACAGACACTGAGGCATCACTTGGATACGTTAGGGCTTTATAACCTTCCCACACTGTCGAGCAGACACCTACGTCCTTAAGAACAAACTGGCCAAAGTCCACCTGCCCAGCTCATCAGTAAGGCCACTCGGCAAAGACTTGGAAGGCCCTATGAAATCAAGGCTGCCGTTTGACTTGTAGATAAAAGAGCATCCAGGTGTGCCATGAAGGAGTGGCAGGCACAACACACCCAGCTGAGAACTGCAGAGGTGATGAGAGCTGCACAAAAGTACAACAAAGCAACTCCTGCGTGAGATCTATGGATTTCCACATCACAATATATAAACATTTTTCTACAGACTTCAACTCATCTCAGCTCTGGGAAAAAAAAAAAAAAAGAAAAAAAAAGGGCAAATCATCTTAATTAGACCAGTAGAAACACTGTCTGGTACTGTCCTGCTAACTAAAGCCTCCAGCAAGCTTGTCCACGTGGGCCAGACAGGTTCACTCACGACTACAACCATGGTAGCTCAGCTGAGTCAGATGAACACTACTAAAAATCTATCTTAATGTTCATTAAGATGCAGGTTAACATATTAACTGATCTTGCACAGCCACAAACACGGCTTTGGACACGGGAGGCTGTACCTGAAAGGAGCATCAAGTGGGCTTTTTTTTTTTTTTAATTGTGTTCAGCCAGCTCATTTGACCTCAAACAACTGAGACACACACCCTTTCTGCCTGTCAGGACAGGGTCCTCCTCTGTCTTTCACTGCTAGGACAGGAGAAGTGAAGTAGGTGTAGAGGTGATTCACATGCAACCCATCCTTCACTTGCTCCTAATGGGGGGTGGAAGGGAGGGAAGCACACGGGTGAAAAGCCACAGCTGTTCCAAGGCTGTTCCAACTTTACAGCACACGATTTATGGAAAACAAAACAAGAAGAACAGAAAAATAGGATTTGAACATTACCGAGCTGAAAGAATCATTATAAATACCTCCTGCTCTGTGTAAGGGCTACCCTGGGCTCTATCTGCCTTCAAGGCCAAGAAAGGAAACATTAAACTTGAACAGCAGCCAGAATTCACTGTCTACTTTCTAACAGCGACGGGGCCCGCTGAAGACGGGGAAGTCTCTACCTGTGGCAGACGAGCCGGCAGCGCCTGGGCCTGGCCCCGCTGCTGTTGCTGCCCCCTCTGCCCTTCGCACCCTCACTCCAGCTCCAGCCAGGGAGACAAACAGGCGCCTCTGCCCCCTCAGCCTGCCCTCTCCTTCTCCCCCTGAGCACCTGCAGGCAGCACTGAGCTGGGAGGGGAGACCCAGCAACAGGCAAGAGGGCCCTGACTCAGCGGGCGAGGAAGGCACAGGTACCAGTTGGACGGGAACACGCTCCAGCACAGGACAGACAGCCTTCCAGCCGGCTGGGTCTGCTATTCCAGGCCTGGCACCGACACCTTTAAACAAACAAGGGACAGCAGGATGCACGCCCGTCCCCTTCGCTCAGGCATCAGGGCAAAAACTTCCCAGGGTGACACCGCAGCCCAGCGCCCGCAGCCGGACCTCCCCACCCCAGGAGGGATGGAGAGGCAGGAGCAGCAGCCGCAGGGCCAGCCCTTCCCCTCCCTTCCCCCCGCACAGCCACCCCCACCCTCCAGGAGCTCTATCGCAAATCCCCAGGCTGCGCCGACTGCCAGCTGACATAACTGTTTAGTCAGCAACCAGGGAAAGAGGAGCAGCCACCCCCTTCCATCCTTCTCCCTGGCTCCTACCCCTGGTACCTTCCCAGCCACCAACAGGGAAACAATCTCCGCTCCCCAACCCCTCCCGGCCTCCCCCCAGAATTCAGTGTTCCAAAAAGTCTGTTGAGCTTTGCACATAAGATGGGGGCAC
>VXBJ01005003.1:101947-121807 GCA_013400055.1 Nycticryphes semicollaris
TTTTTTTCCCCCCTCCCTCCTCCTTCGATGCTTTGTGTAACCCTCTTTCACCACCCTGCCCCATCCCCCAGGCGAGAGGAGATCCAGAAGCGATCTGCTTCTGCTCCAGCAGCGACTTCCTCCATTTGCCGTGAGAACATCGCTGGGGCCAGCCCCGCGCCCCGCGCCGCCCCACAGAGGAAGCACAATATAATAGCCAGGCCCCAGGTGCCAAGGTTAGCTTGTCCTCTTCCTCTCCACAGGATGATTCCCACTCCTTTTCCATACCAATCTCCCCAGCAACCAGGGTTTAAAAGCTGGGCTTAAACTTCAGAACCAAAAAAAAATAAAAAGCTGAAACCTGCTGAAAAGCACACACGGCTGTAGCACACTAAACTTACACATATTTCCAAAAGGTTTAGCTTTTTTTACAGAGTGACAAGTCAGGCCTCATCCATGCACTCAAAAGCTGAATGATTTGAAGCATACTTTTTTCAGCCAGAGAAGCCCAGCCCTCGCCAGCAAGGCAGCAGCAGCACCACCAGTATATGAAACTGCCCATGCCGGCTTCCTCCACCTGCCGAGAGTGGGGGTAACAACTACGACAGTGCAAATGTCTCAGCTGAAAGGAAAACCACATCCCAGACCAGGCGGGAATAACAAAAAGCCTGGGCAAAAGGCAAGGATTTAGTCTGCGAGGGAGATGGAGGTCATCACCCTAGCCCTGTCTCTTGGAGCACCGAGGACGCAGTTTCCACCCTCCACTCTGACTGACACTACCTGCGTAACCAAACACAGGTAGTTTGGTTTGTTTTTTTTTTCAAAAATAAGTTTTGATGAAAGCCTCACAATGTGTTATTACATCTTCCCCTTGTCATTTTGCCTGCATGGCTCAAAAGTGTGCATCTACTCACTCCAACGTGCAAATACCCGTAGTGTTGAGTCGTTGGAGGGAAGCTGCTACACCGGCTCATTTCGCAAAATCCTCTGCCTTTCCAGGTGCAATGAGGAGAGATTAAAAGATGTAACCATGCCCTAGGTGCTATGATGCTATCCCTGGTTTACGCAGAAACAACATGTCCTGTGCTGACATTTCTAAACAAAATGTTAGTTATTTGGCTTATGCAAAGTCTGTTTCATGGTGAAAAAACTGCTATCTTCCTTTTCCTCCTCTCCTCCCCATAGAAAAATATACGCATGCTCTTTTTTTGTATTTCCTCCCAGCTGGGTATCTGTGCAACTGACTCCAATTCATCAGATTACTAAACTCTAGAATAACTGAGAAAATTGAAGCGTTAGCGACCTGTCTCAGTATATCTTACCACAAATACGAGGAGTAACTGAAAGAAAAAAAACCAACCCTACACATAGTCTCCCAATAACTAAGCAATGGTGAGGACTGAAATTCCCTAGAAAAGACGAATGTTTCAAGTTCAGAACTCCTTATTTCACTCTTCCATGCTTCAGCACTAAAACCTCACATTCTACACAGGCTGCCTGCTGCCAAGAGATAGACAGCTGCAACACGTAGACACAAAAAGGAGGTGTCTTTTGGCTGGAGTTTTACATTTCTACGTGCTACCCTGTTTTACAGGCTACTCCCTCGAACAGTAATAAAAAAAACCAAAACTTCGGAAATTGAAAAACAAATGGACTATGTTAACTGATAATTGCTGATCTAGCCTCTATCAAGTGTGCAGATGCCATAAAGCCTCTTCAAAGTCCACGTTCATTTGGAATAAGACAATTTTCTTGGAAATGTGCTGTTGCACTTACTATTACTATGCTATTGCACTTACTTGGCCTTTAGCATATGTTTAGTTTCATAGCATATAACCCCTATGGCAGCAGGGTTGGAACCAGATGATCTTTAAGGTCTCTTCCAACCCAAACCACTTTATGATCCTATGATAACAGAAGCCTGGGCATGCTAATAAACCTACATCTGTCTTCACTGTTATTTTCTTTAAGCTGATACCTCTGTGCAGTGATTGCTAGTCTGCTCCTGGCCACACAAAATCGACTTCTTCCACAAAAGATGCTGCAAAGTTGCACCAGATTTGTAAAAGTTCAGCCAGAACAAAACCTGGACCACAGTCTTACATGATGAAACATGATCTCCTTACACAATAGCAAGTGTAAAGGAGACCCAATTTATAGAAGCAACAGAACTTTTGCATGGCTAATGCAATGAGGAGATTTGCATCAAAGAGAGCAGACAGAGAATGTGTGGTAAGATGGGAAGACAAGACTATCTTCACAGCTGAAGCTCTCAAACCTCTTAATGCAAACAGCATGTAGTTTTATGCTGCATGAGCTGAGGGTCAACACCTAAGCACCAATATAGAAGCTCTATCCTCTCCTCTTAGCTGCTCATCCCCATGCCAGGGAATGCCTACGGTTTACTTCCCCTGTAGCAACCAAACCCAAAGTTGGTGAGGTACGACTGTCAAAAGACAGGAAAAAAAATGACTGACCACACAGATCATTTTAGAAACAAGGCTTACAGAGAAACCCCACAAATCCTTGTATCAGCATCTCTGGTGAGGAGGTGAGTTACAGTACAACAGGAATGAACTGCTAGAGGTAAGGGGGTGACAAATTAGGAAAAACAAAACCAAACCCCTCTCCTTAAACTGGTTTTGCTCTAGATTATAAACTGCTTCTTCACCCTGTGATGTCAAATGGACATTTAGGTTGCCAAGGAAACAATTCTGAAGTCACTAATCCAACATCATTACAGACTTTTTTTTTAGTTCTCCAGGCAAGGACACCTCAGAAAGGGGAAAGCTGGGAGGAATTACCTAAATATCAAAAGACTCTTAAGAAAAAGGCAGCTTCAAAGAGATAACAAACATCACCCACAGATCTCCATTGAGATTTTTCCCTTTGCAGTCTGTAGTCACATACCTGGAAGAATACTTGCCTTGAAGTGGTGGTGGGGAGGAAAGTGTTAAATACAAGTGGTGTTAGATACAACCTTTGAAGGCAAACACCACAATGTACCTGAAAGGCAGAGGCAAGTGGGAAAAGCAAAAGGGATGGCAGAGGAAAGTGACTCTATTAACACAGGCCTGCCACTCTTTCAGTAGTTACTGGCATCAGGGTACAAAGATACCCATGAACTGATAGTAGACATGGAACAAACGCTTACTCTTACCTTCAGTGAAGATGGAAGCCAGAATGCGGATAAAAATACAAGTTAAAAAGGAAGCATCTTGAAATTAACCCCCCAAAAACTCGGCTGGGCTGTTTTTTTCAATATTGCATCTCCAAGATGGCAAAGACCCTAAGCAAAACAACACAGCAGATGCAGTTCCTGTGTAAGAGGACAGACACAGCAGACACTGCTAATGACCCCCCACCTATGCAGCAGAGCTCGGATAAGGCTCTGTGTGCAAAAATTAATCAACCCAGCAAGGGTTGCTGCAAAGATTCCAGGATCCATCCTAGGAAGCAATGTTTCCTGTTTCACCCACAGCTGACTGGAGGACCCTGCAAAGATGAACTGGCAAAAAAAAAAGCATTCAGCTTGGTTCTTCTACTTTTCCTCCTGGCCCCTGCCTCGCTACAAAGACACGATGGTGTTGATGGTTTTAGCACCAGTCTTTTTAATGATGGTTGAGTGGGCTTTTAAAATCTGTCCAGTCTGCATTGCAATCAGAAGTCCTGTCCTCGTCTGCTATATCTTCTCAACTGCTTCCTTGTGCCAGAACACAACATCAGCTACATAGCAAGTCAGATTACAGAACTGGTCCAGTCAAAATTGAACATTCGAAAGGCAGGGGGAGAAATACAAGAAGTCCTTACTACCTTCTTGGCACAGTACTTTGAGACGTACCTTTAAGATATGTAAAACCTTTAATATTTAGGATATGTACCCTAAGAGAAAAGGCAGTTAAGAAGCTACTTCTACTTAAAGCAACATAAACGTGTCCTACTGCTTATACATACAGTGATTTTATGCTAGCTTTCAGGTTTTCCTGATCTAACACTCAAGAGCAGAGAGACACCTGCAAAGCATACACCATGCTAAGGCTCCATTCCTTGGTCCTCATGAGGCCTTTAGGATACTGTATTTAAATTTGGGATACTAAATTCATAGAGCAGCAGAGGAATACAAGATGAGCTCTGAATTCAACAGTCAGAACTACAACCACAACTTGATAGTTTAAAAGGACAGCCCCTGCCTCGTTTCTCCAAACAGATATACCAGATATCCAGATATCCAAACACTCTTATTCTGTGGAGCCCACAGAGTACCGCAGTAAGTGCTGAACAGCGCATTAGAGCAGTTTTATACACAGCAATATTAAAATATTATCTTTATAAATCAGTACTACACGACAAACAGGACTTGTTTCTTCTCAGACCGCTATATTTCATCAGTCATGAGAGGCTTAACAGAGGGAGTAGGTAACCTAGATAAAGCTGAGTACTTGCTGTGAAAGGCTTTCTTTACCTAAAGGTTTGAAATTGCTAGCATCACTCTTCGTATTACTTGCAACTAAGTTCACAGTTTTGACATGTCAGAATGAAGTTTTTCACCAGCTAAACACAAATCAAGTAGCATGCATCATCTGGTAGGCAGGTTAAGGTAGGGCTTTAAAAGCCAAGGTTCCTTTTTAGGCTATGTCAGTACCAAAGAATGCACAGCACTTTACCCAGAGAAAGAAAAGGGTTAGCATGACCTGATTTAAACCTCTCCTTTCTCACTCTCCACTTCAGAAGCAGCTGCATTTCAGTAGCATTGTAGGCACTGATTTGTAAAGCGCCCTGGGAGTGATCTAACGTAAGTAAATACTAGCTGTATGAAGTACTAGCTAATACTGAAGCAAAATTCTTCTGGCTGCAAAAATTAAAATCTCCAAGCCAAGTAAGGTGAAGTAGTCCTATAGGTGGACAAGTGGGTTGGCAGACTACCAAAAAAATGGAAACAGATTAGAGTTACATCAATAAACATTTTACTTCAAGGAACTCAAACCAATTCATTTGACACTTGCGGAAACCAAACAGATGGGTGAATCCTAGTTATCATCCCATATAAGCAGTCTAGGATCTGGGTGAGGAAAGTGGGCAAACTGGTTTTGTGGGCAGCATAACTTGGTTTGGGTGAAATACCTCAGAAAATACCACCAGAGCTAACAAGTACAAATGCCCCTTGTCTCTGGATAAATTGGGTTCACTAAGGTTTTAGATATGCAGGGTGCACTTCAGGCTGCTATCTGTAGGGGGTGAAAAAAAAATAGGTGAAGGGGATACAGGAACACTGCTCTGAGAAACTGGTAGTATATTTGGGAAGGCAGGCGGAGAGCAAAGCACCCTTTAAACAAGCAGTTCTCAAGCAATCAGGATAGAAGCAGCTGAGCCAGACCTGCAAACGCTCTCACCGATCAGCATCTTCTGCCTGTAGCCTGCCAACACTGAGAAAGTTTCCCAAAAAAGCTGCTGAAGAGGAGAATCCTGGCAGCACCTGGAAATCTTTACGCCTGTCCAAGTATATGTCTTACAGCAATAAATACGTAGGCAAATAAAGCACTTTTGGCATATGCCTGTGATAGATGTTAACAAGGCAGACTGTAGCTCTAACAAGTGTTCGCTGAACAACGTAATCAGAAGCATGGAACACCCTCTGCATAATAACCAATAGTCAGACCAGGACTCCAGCCTGGGAGGAAGGCCACAGAGGTGGTACAGCAGAGGTCCACAAAATCCTGAAAGGCATACAGAAGGTCAATACAGAATGCTCACTATTTCCAAGTCCTAAATGGTATCAAGCGGAAGCACCAAATGGCAGGTTTAGAAGGTTGGTTTTTTACCTCCCTTCCAACAGCTAAACTGCAAATCTCACCACCACAATGGGATGACTGTCTGTACAGGTTCAAAAAGCTGCTGGACAAGCTCAAGAAAGAGGATTGTTGAACCTAAATTACAGAACCTATACAAAAACTGTTTGGCTCAGGAGATTCCAGAAGTTGCACGTTGCTGGTAGACTATACTAGGAAAGCATCGTTAATAGGTGCCCTTTTGCCATATTCTGTTTTGATAAATCCACATCAATCACCATTCTGGGCTAGGTGGGCTTTTGGTCTGACCTGGTATTAGACACGAGTAGGACTCCCTCCAGTTTTCAGTCTTGCAGGCGAAAAATGCAGTGTGACTTAGCTCCACAGGACTAAAAAACCTTCTGCCACACATCAGGAGGCATTTCTGTCAGCTTAAAGAGGCATTCCCCACTCTGAACCCAAGTTTCACTGGAGAAGCTGGTACCAGGAACTGCTCATTCCAGGACAGGGCAGTCCTGAAGAAACATTGCTGGAGCCACAGCTTGATGATTCAGGTCAGGGTAATTTCAGAGGTTACTGTACCATGGCTGCCTTCCCTGTCTGGCGGCCAGAGGTTACCACACTTTCAGCAGGGACGTGTCCAACTCCAGAGCTGCCCGTAATTGAAGTTGTAACTACCACTCAGTTCAACTGATTCACAGCAAACTCTGAAGTGTGCCGCTTGGGAGGGAAGAGACACATCCACACTTCTGACCCAGGGTCAGAGCAGAGCAGCAGGATGAGAAACCTCTGGGTCCACTGAAGTCACATCTGTAGCAGACATTTGCCCGAGGCCCTCACCTAAGCAGTGAGTACAGGCACTTAACTTCCCGGCCTTTGGGTAGGGACAGTGGTTAGAGGCATGTTTGCGGACCACCTCCAGCAGAAGACTCCAGCGCATAGCCAGGCCTCTTGTTGGTACTGCCACAGGCCATATTAACTTGTCGCCTTCAATATGCATCCAGCAGAGTTCAGGTCATGGATTTGTTGGAAGTTCATCACTTATTCAGGCTTTTGTGTGAGAGGTCATTGCTGTCAAACTGTCTGCTTTCACAAGCACAAAAGCTCATGTTAAAATGTAAATACTTACAGGTGTTCCACCAGGCACTCAAGATGAAAGTCAGAGCAAATATATTAGCCCTAGCTGTATTTTACAATGCTGGTAGTACTTGAATGTCTTCTGTTTGTAAACCAAGGTTTTTATGTGGATTCATCTGCCTAGACAGGAAGCGTGAGCTAATGGTGAAGACACAGGACTGGATTTAGAGCGTTTGGGTTCTTTTTCTGCCTCTGTTACTGTCTCCTTCTATGACCTTCAGTAAATAAATTCTTCATGCCACCGTCCCAATTGAAAAGAATGTGAATAGATGCTTACTCAGTTCCATACAATTGCTGTGACCCCGCATCATTTTCGCTAATTACTACAAGAATTCTGGAATGATATAGGAAATGTTAATCCGACTCAGGAAATTAACCCGAGTTAACAAAAAGCAAAAGCCTTAGGAAAGAGCACCAACACCCTCCTCCCCAAATGCCTGTATTACACTGTTTGTTCTTCAAGAAAGAATCTCTGCAACTTGTTATTATGCTGGCCTTGATGGATACAGCATTTTGCAAATTCAGCTTTGCAACAAGCCCGGATAGGCTGGCTTACCCCCATCGCCTAGATTTGTGTACTGCACACCACTTGCAAGCAATTCAAGCACAACTTCTGTGTTGGGGTAACACCACAAGACTAGTAGCAGAACTATGCTGGCACAGGCCTACTGGGAAAATCAACTCCCCCAGCTGTGGGACGAAGCAAAGCCAGTGGAGGCTGCAATCACCACGTCACCCTGGAATCCAGTTTCATGTCCAGTCCAACCTTGTTCTGTGATTGAACTGCACAGTTCTGGAAAAGCTGGTATCCTCTTCCCTCAGCACTTCCAGCTACACGTCAGATTCTCTTGCGACTTTCGGAAACTACTGTATTAGCTATTAAATTGGAAGAAAACATCCCAGGTCCGAGAGGAACTCGCATTCATTCAGTTCAGTACCTTACACAGGAGTGGTTTTACATTGTGCGTTCCATGTCCCGGAGGTCAGATAGTCCCACTACCCTTAACCACCCAGAGGCTCTCACCATCAGGGTCCCTGGGTATCAATACACAAGAAAGGACAGCTTTGGTAAACATCACAGATAACACGAAGTGCCATCTCTCTGGAACAACACAGGGGAACGGAAGGGAATTGTGAACAACTGTGCTCTTCTGATGTGCATTCCCTTCCTCTGCTCAAGCAAGCGCAGGAGGCCAAGCGAGCACACATGACATGCTCCCTGCAGGATGTCACATCCTCCCATACTTCATACGGCATCCCAAGGCAAGCCAGATACTTTTCAAACAGAGTATGATGTTTGACAGTGTGATCTGTCACAGCATGACAGGTTCTCAGAGACAACACAGTGAAGAGAGAAGGGAACGGCACTGACAGATTTATCCAACAGCACCAAACTGTTTCTAGCCACACTCCTCTTAAAAGCAAAAAAAACACCCCAAGCAAACAGACACACCGCAGATGCACACATATTTTACAACGCATATTCTTTCTGCTCCTTGCTTTCAGTACCTTGTTATACTTTTACGAATTTCTCGTAACTCTCACTCAATCATCCAAAATCTTCCCATTCCTATAAAAAGCAGAGGTCCACTTTGAAAAGGGGGTGGTGGGGGGGGGAAATAATCATGGAGGTTGGTTTATGTACTGCTTAACATACCCCCCACCCCACCCCAAACCTGCTCCCAGCCCTGCTCCCCCTCGACCCCCACACACAGTGCCGGCTTTTAAGGAGCACCGGTTATGCTGACATCAGTGAGGCTCCAGGGGCCATAAGAGCAGCTGCTCCTGCTCCCGTGTGTGGCCAAGAGCCAAGTCGCTCTGCCTTTTTGGTGATGTTCCCTCCTGCCGGCTACCCCCACTCCCGCCCACACGTCTGCAGGGTGGGGCGAGGTGGCCACTGGCAGCCTTTCCAATGAAGCCTAAGCAAAAATGAAAAAAAAAAAAATTAAAAAAAGAGCAGCTTTCATTACCAGCCTCTGGTCAGAAACACTCAGCAACTTCTGACAGCATACTGTGGGTTGAAGGAACTGTAGTTTTTCTTCCTGGACAGCCAAGGCCCAGGTCGCCCTTAGGACTTTGTCATCTAGAGAAGAACAATGTCCTCCCTCTCCCCACATGCAGGGACAGCCTGCCAGCATCAGAGACGGGCCCGTGGGCCCCGCTCCATACAGCTGCTCCCCAGTTTTAAGGCAGATCCCCATCCTTGGAGGCAGCTGTTCTTTAGCCAAATGATGATAGCAGAGCAGCAGAAAGATCACCCACACCAACCCCAGAGCACAAGGCGGGTGCAAGATATCTTCCAGATGCAGGAAAGGGGCCACTGCAGCTCTTTTTCTTCCCTCCACGTCTCCCTGCAAGGGCAGTAAGAGTCACCAGGGCAGGCGAGATGCACCAGGGCACCTTTGGGCCCAGCCAGCCCCATGGGAGCCAGTTTTAGGCAACCAGTAATCCCAGCGGCGAAGAGCGTCCCTGTGCTGAGCCACAGCCAGATGCAGGGAGTGAAAAGGTGACAGCCAAACCAACTTCACATACACCCTGGGAGCCAGCAGCTCAGACCCCATGTCAAGATTAGGAAAGTATGCACACACAGAGCACATGAGCCGCTGGAACGCTCTCATTAACTCCTCAGACACTGTATATTTAAGGAGTTTTGGTTCGTGGCCACGTTTCTTGCTGTCTCTTGTCAAAGCCAACTCCTCCCAGGCCGCAAGACCCGCGACATTTCCTCGGGCTGAGCAACCCCTCAGGTAGGTCAGAACCCGAAGTCAGCGAGATGAGTTTGGAGCTGCAGCTTCCATGGGTTAAAGATTCTGGCTTGTGTCAGGAATACTTTTTCTGAAAGTTAAATGCAGGCCCCAGTCCTAAAACACTTCCTCTACCTTTGCCCATGCCAGTATTTTGATTTAAATGGAACAACCTACTTAAGTAGAATTATATCTGAGTTTAAAGAGTCTGCAGGACCAGTGCTTGGCATGATCTAGACTTGCCTCTGACATACACACACACCAGCAAATTTAAAAAATACCGAAAGCCATCAGGCTACGCTGTCTTCAGACAAAAAGAAAAGCATGAAGATGGTAACCCCTACCACAGCACATTCAAAATTTACATCTGCGTATGTTGTAGGATGATTCACCACGGCAGGAGAAATAGGGATGCCCGAAGGCTACAGCTGGAAGCAAGAGAAGGGTCCCTAATACTCAGTTTATCTGGGCAAAGAGGAGTCTCAAAACCACACAGGTCTGTGTATCATCACCACCAGAAACACTCAGGATTCTAGAGTTACTTAGGATTTTTTAAATTTTACCACTTCTAAGGAATAATTAAGTACAGTAACATTAGCAATCCTAAACTGCAATGAAACCCCCCTTCAGCCAAAGAAACAAACTTGACTCCTTTCTCTGTACCCAGCACAAAAAAGCAGCAGATACAAATAGGAGCTTCCCTGGAACAAACCAGTCAAATTCATTCAAATCTTCCCAAAGCGCAGCAGGGCAGAATCCATTTCTGTTCCCAGAGCTTATTACAGTAACATGACTAAACATGCTCAGCAGTCCAATGTGATAGGATGCATCCATTTGCTGATGCCAGAGGAAGATGCATGTCTCTTCTACATGGCACCACTCTCGCAGGCTGCTTTTCAAAAGATGTTTTGAAAAGCGACCTGCTGTGTACATTCTTAACAAGTCATAGTATCACCGGCTGTACAAGTGTTTGACCTCTACTTGCTATGTACTGTGGGCAAAAATCTGACATCAGCTTATTCCAACCTTAGTAACACCAAACTGCTCCTACAAAGCTGACAGGAACAGACTAAGACAAGGCACTTGATAAACACCCAGACAGACCCCTGGAGTGGTGAAAATGCAACTAGTTTAGTACATGAGCCCACATGTTTTAAATTTGGGTTGGTTTAATCCAAGTAAGTAACCTGATTAAACTGAGAGTCTTCTCTGGAGGTCTAATTTCTAGATGTTTCCATTACTCCATATGCTTTCATGTCATATAAACATAACATGCACACATCATTGTTGGGATGATTTAAGAACTCAGTTTAAAGCTATAATGCAAGTCAATCAAGGCAAGAGAAATAGATTACTTTGTGAATGGCAAGAGCCAGCAATTGTACTTAATTTCAGTCTTGGGAAGGTGATGCATTGGGGGGCGACTTCTATCTTTCTATTCCCAGTTCCTTCTTCTAATTTCTCAATTTCAGAACCTTGACACTCGGCATTTTTACATACAGACCTAGAGCAAAAGGGAGAGAGGAGGCCATGATCTGCCTGTGATGCTTTAAAACATGTATTAAGCTATTTGCTTCTGAACCAACCAACCAGCCGCAGACCCCTGAGCACATGTATATACTTGCACCTAGACTGCCTAGGAAAAAAAAATTAATATTAAGCTTTGTCCCTCATGTGTAAACTAGGCATTTGCAAGAGCTGCCCAAATTCTGCCTCGGAAGCAAAGCTCTCTGTTCACAGGCAGGCACCTCAGCAGCAGCAGTGCAGGTTCCCAGCATGCCTCAACCTTGGTATCTGGAAAAGCTCCACTATGGGGTAAGAAGATAGTTATAATTAAACATTTATACTGAGGTAGTGCCGAGCAGGTCAGTTCCACAATGTGTTAGGTGGCTTTTCAAAACTCGGTAATTGAATGCTGATCCCTGCCCCAAAGAGTTTACAGTGTAGGAAATCAAAGCATAACACTTGGCATCTGTATACTGGGAATTAAACAAAGACCACCACCACCTCACTTCTTGGGTCTTTGCAACCAGGCAGCTCATATAAACATCCATTACCAGAAATAGTGGAAATTTTTAAATCAGCAGTCTGGACTTTCCTAATCCACATCTGTGCTACTGGGCTATGAGGCTCTGTTTGAATCACTAGCTGGGACAGTAACTACAGTGTGCAATTTGCACATGCTGCTGGCATCTTCTTGTCCAGGGTGAATTATTTTTGGCCCAAATCCTTTTTAGCAATCGTTTTGAAAAGACAGTAAGCACAGAAACGGAAACATTTACTGAAACTCTGACGATTCAGGCAGCGCAGGCATGAGAGAGGCTGCCAATGCACGAGGTTGAAAGTCAGGCAACAGCAGACCCTTCAGCACAGGGTCACCCAATACTCCAGGACGACCCCAGCCAGGCACCAGGTACATCTAGTGTGCAGCACTAGCACATGTCGGCTATCGGGCAGACCACGGCCACATGCAAGTCTGTGGCATTGCAAATCCACTAACCCACATCTTTTCCTATGGAGATTAAGAGTTACGCAATGGTGTAAATAAAAACTCTGGCCCCAAACATGCAGGGGCTATCTCTGCCCCAGATCCATCCTCAGGGAAAATTCTCTGCATTCTCTTTTTCCTGCAGGGAAGGACAGGCCCGAGAAGAACAAGTCCTCCTTCCACTCACCGCAGAGACTATACTCAAGAAAGTTAAAACACAGCCTCTAGGATTAAGTAAAAGGATGAAGCAATAGCCACACTGTTTCAGCAATGCCCAAAAACAGGATGGAAGAGAATTTAGTCAGAATAGGCTATTATATCACAAATTCAATTTGCTGTTTAGCAAACAAGCTCCTAAAATAGGTGCACTGACTTTGTAACTACACCTATAGGAATTTCAAGCACCAGAAAAATACAAAGACACTATTAGTGTTTCAGTTTTTGAAGTTTCCTGGCGTCTTTCATGTTATTAATGCTGAGGAGCTTTCAGTTGTATAAACCCCATGTAAAATCTTAGTCCAGTCAAGCCTAAAAGAATTTTGCCATTGATTCAAATGAAGCCATGTTTTCCACTTCTACATACTATTTACACATGTACTGATTTATTAAAACACATAACAGCAACCACAACAGGAGCACGATCTGTGTTCAGCTTGGCCCACTTACTGTTCTGTGAACGCTTTTGACTTTCGTTTGCTGGCTTTTGAACACTTAAAATGAGTAACTTTACCATTTATTACTATCTTCTTTTCTTTCTCGAGGGAAAAGGGAAACATGAAAAAACCTCAGTCCCTAGATTTAAAGAGCTTACAAGTTCCAAAAGCTTTGCAAGCAGAAGCTGGGAATTGCTTGAACTGTTGTTACCAGGGCTGCAGAGTTTACAGAATCCACAAGTTCCTTCCTGCAGAGCTTGTAATCTGCACAGTTTCTTCCCAAGGTAACCAGCACCCACTCTCAGGTAAGGATCATTTCACCCACTCCTCGAAATTTACCCTCTGGTTAGGTCAAATGTAGTGGGCGCTTCCTGCTCAGGAAAAAAGACGCTGACATTCCCCGTAAAGGAGAAATGGAGTCAGGGGATGGAGAAGATTTCTCCCACAAAGCGTAGGTAGGGCTTATAGGAAAAGAAATTCTTCATTATTATAAAAAAAAAAAAAAAACAAAACCAAAAACAAACCCAAAAACAAACCACCACCATTTCCAACCATAAACCCAGTTTACAGCAGGGAAAGAGCAGCACTGTGGTATAGCTCTATCCTTCTGCAACATAGACAGTTAAAAGACTTTCAGGAGACCTTACCAAGCAGAAAAGACACCTATCTGCTGTAAAGGATGGCAGTTGCTGCAAGACTTGTTCCAGAAGCTGCCAAGGATCACAGTTTTGAACCTTCCTTGGAAATGCAGAAAGATGTACTAAGCGACACCTGGCTGGACCATCTGATAAAGAGGCAATGATACCTAGAGCTGTTAGAAAAACAGACCAAAAGAAATACGCCCTCCAAATCAATCTAATACACGGCATAAATCACTTCTCTGTAGGGAAGCCCTTGTCACCGCACTCATACTTCTTCCCCTGGAAAATAACAGTCGAGCCTCACAAATGGAAGTCCTTCGTAACCCAGCTACATCTCTTCCACAACCCGCTTCTATGGCACGTGCTTCCACTTCCTGGACCTCCAGTGTCTCACTTAAAAAACAAGGCTCCTCCTGCAGCTTTCATTCCTTCCATCAAAAAACCATCAGGATGTACAGACAGCAATATATGTCAGTTGTGCTTCGAGTTATCCAAGTGGATATCAATTCTGGATACCTTAAGGCTTTTTGGGAGAAGGAGGGGATGACATAGGCAAGCACATGCACAAGATGCCACGGCCACATTTTGTCCTTGACAGAGGCAACTGCATCAACATCAGAAAAAAAGGCACACATGAATGTAGAACAGCACAAAGGTATTCATGTCCTGGCTGCTTCCCAAAACACTAAGAGCAATGAGACATTAAAAAAAAAAATAATTTAATGAAGAAAATGCATTTTGTGTCACAAAAAGAGGAACTTAAACTAGGCTCTTTCCCCTACCCAAATCTGTGAGTGGTCCAAGTTAAGTGATGTTGCTCCCTAAAGGAAATACAAGGAAGTACTACTGCTTATTGATGCAAAATCCAAAGCAGCTCTCCCTTGTTGAAGCCATAACATTAACAGTGTGAAGGAGCGTGGCCTGAACATGGGAATGGAATTTATGGCTGTGATGCAAGTGCTCTGAGCAAAGCACTCCCAGGTACCGATACACTTGAACACGGACATCACCTGCCGTACGGAATGGGACTAACAAGGGCTCGAGGTTAGTGCCAGCTAATCACACAGGAGAAAAGCAAAGGCCAGCTACACATCAACACAAACATTTCGCTTCTCTCATCTTCAGAGCAGAAGCACATACCTAAATTAGCTAAAAAAAGGTTCGTCAAGGGCTGATCACCCTCCTTTTTCAAAGGACGGATGATGCAGGGCACTCATTCCCAAAACACCTACGAGTATGTCTGTGCTGTTTCAAGAAAGCGCAAGCTAACACCTGTTAAAATATCCACCAGGAGATGACAAGTGGAGAAGTCTGCATGTGTCAGAGGCTGACACTTCCACTATTAACCACAAAACACATTTATGTTTTAGAACTGAATTAGCAAGTCACTCAGGCACATCAGCACAGAAAACATCTAACTTTTTACCCAGAGTGACTTAAACGTCAAAATTCAATTTTTCAAATTACACTGGGAAGTCACTTGGCCACTGGGTGCAAGGAACTCTCACACACTTCTTGAGAGCTCTGCACAAATAACGCTCCTCGTGGAAATGGATCTTCAAAGAAACTTCAGACACCAGGATGAGGGAATGTCTTCTTCAAAAGGAAAAGGATCTCTCAAAATCCCAAGATTAAATAATAATTAAATAAGATTAAACACAACACAATTTTGCTCAGGAAAGTTAGGTGCAGGAAAACAGTGAATTTGAATGTTGATTTCCACGTGCTTCTATGGGTAGATCGTCAAAGGGGCAGGGAGAAAGGAGGTAATCAAAGCCTGAAAGGCCTCCCTCCCTAATAGTCCTTGGAATACCTATTTTAGTTCAGGAACTTAACAACGCCCGTAGGGGATTTTGACAGCTTTTCTTTTCCCTTGCTGTAGCACCTCTGGGGATGGCTGGGACTCTGCAGGTGAATCCTGTTGTTCAAACAGCTGCCTTTCTCTACATCTTTAAAGAGGTATTCAGATTCTCTTAGCCTTACTTAGTTGAATCACTCTGAATAAACAGTCTCCACCCATCAACTACTTCTTTTGTGTAAAGCACCTATTCAAAGGCAACCACCTTTATTGATTGCTAGGCTGGCCAACCTGAAAGCTGAAATGCCACTATAAAAAAAAAAAAAAAAGCAGGATACACCAGAAGGCCTGTGTTGTTTCTAAAGGAAGCACGGGTCTAGGCGCTGCTCAGTTACATCAGGACAATTCCTTTCTGACTGCAGGAGGCTGCTCTAACAGGTTTAACACCAGCACATCCATGAGCCAAGCATCCCACTGCCTCTTCTCCCTTTTGTCCAGGCCCTTTTCCTTGTTCTGACCCTTTTTCAGCACAACACAAACAAGCCATCCAACAGGAGTGCACAGCATATGCCCCAGCTGGCAATTACTTGTACTTTTAATATTTCATAATAAAGCACTAGCCTGAGCTCTAAATAAGTTTTGTCACCCTGCTGTGAGTAAAATGCTGAGGGAAGGGGGCTGAGATGCTCTGGTGCTGCTGCCTCGGAACCCACATTCTCCTAAATCATCGGCCCTCAAATCTTGCTATTCAAAACAGAATAGCTGGGTGGGGTGGAGGGAACACCTTCAGGTGGGAAAAACATCATGACTGGCAGACATCAAAGATAAGCCATCATCAGATTTCTTGCACCGAAGAACAAAGAGTTAATGGTCCTGAAATTCCTGTTCAGAAGTACCCCAGAACAGAGCCAGCGCTTCCCACCTCAGCCAACCTCACCTATTTTCATTTGTAATCAAACGCTGATAACCAAACCTGGGCTGGCAAAGCTCTGCAAGTTTCAAGCCCTGCCTGGTTCCACACAAATAGCTAACTTTTCAGTGTATCACCAGAGAGTGGCACTTCCACAGATAACCAAGTCCTGCCTTTGAAATCACTGCCTATAAGGATGCTTCTAAATGCGGGGCAGGAGAAACCCCACACAAAAAAACCCACAAAAAAACCCCACCAACACACAAAGAGAAAGGATTCCTCATACACCTCCCCAAAGAAAATCTGCTTTGACTGCTGAACAACGTGGCAAGTCAGGTCTCCCACCCAAGAGCAAGAAACAAGCTGCTGTATGGTCTCAGAGGGCAATTCCTTCTCACCCCCCAAAGTTTACATCTGCTTCTTAAGACGCTTCCCAGCAAAGCTGCAGGGTACCTGAGCACTCCATCCATGATGAAGCTGTACTCAAAAGCACGCGAAGTAATTCCTGGCCTCTTTTCAAGCTGCAGAATACTCTTGGAAAAGTGCATTTTAAAGCAGTAATCCCATGACTGACTGTCTGTCTTGCTTGAATTCAGAAAGGAGAAAAAAGAAAAAGACATAGAGCAACAGGCGTTCTCGTTCCTTCCAGAAAACCGAAAGCTGCAGTTCCATCCTCCTCTACAGACGATTATTTCCCAAGAAAGAAGCTACCACATCATCAAGGCAGCCCCTCTCAAACTGGTCCAGTAACACGGTCCAGTAACACATTCGTTTTAAAACTAAGTTTATTGCACTGGAAGAAGACGACGTCATTTCACATGTTTTAAGAGCATACACCTAAAACACGGATTTACAAACTTAGGCATCATTCATCACAAAGTTAAAAGGGGCTTTTTCTGCACATGCACAGATTTCAGACTAACAGGATTTACTTGTTTTCTGCCTGTTCCCGGGGAACCTTTGCAGTTTCTATTTTCCCCAAGACTGTCCCTACAGGCTGTTATCCAACATACATCAGATGCTCTTGGAGCAACAGATAACTCTGGAAGGACATCTGCAAAGGGCACAAACGGAGGGCCCAATGCTCGTAAAATTTAGGCATACTGGAGAAGGGTGGAATTACTGTTGTATGTAGATAAACTTGAACACTTAACATGGTGCCCTGGAAAGCCTCATTCATACATCTAAGTAATTTTTTTTCAGATGTCTTTCTGCAAAAAAAATGTATTTCAAGTCAATAAAAAAAATATTGCAACTTAAAAAGTGAATCCCTTACAACACCACTCAGGTTAATTTTAGCATCCTTCTGTTTAGCTGCTTAGCAACACTTATCCTATGACCTTCTAAGCACCACCTACTTTTACAAGGGATAATGAATATAACCAAAGGGATTTATCTATATGTTTTTAATCTATACAATGTAAGTACATGAGCGGTTTTTATTTAAATGAGAAATCCAACTGAGAGCAATCCAAACTACTTCTGCTTAAGAAGAAACTTTCACAGGCTAAACTCAAGCTACTGTTACGACTGCAGTGTGATTTCAATGTAGACAAAGTGATAAAATCCCTAAGGATTGAGAAAAGTACTACAGAAGTCAATGCTTGTGTGCCTTGGGAAACACTGCACTTGCCTTTGGTACCAAAGGAGATTATAGATATTACTAACAGATAAAGAAGACATTCTGCTTTCCCAGTTTTGAAACTTCAAGAATCTCCTGAGCCTCAGAATAAAAAAGAAAAGCCATGTGGTTAGAGGGTCACCGAATACTGTAAAGAGTTAAGAATGGGCACACAACCTGGGTGAGCTGTGTAAGAGTAAGGTGTTTCACTACACTGAAATCTACAAGCAAATAAAGCTTCAAACACCCAGGTCCCAAAACAACACAACAAACAAACAAAAAACCCTCAAAATAACAGTCAGCAAACAACCCAGTATATTCTGTCTCAATACCAAACCTAATATATATTATCCTTTGGGGTCATTAGTTATTAAAAGAAATGTGTAAGAGTGGCTACATAAATGGACAAACAAAAGTCTGACGACTTGAAGCTGCCTGTAAAATTAGAGCAGAAGAAAAGTTTAGTCGACTGTACTTAAGGGATGGTGGTTTTCCACCTCCACAATACGAATTCAGTTCCAAATACGGCTGTTAGGAGGAGGAGGAAGATGAGGGAGCAAAAAAGGCGACACCAGGCCAAGCACAGCTGCCCTGTAGCAAGAGAGGAGACTGGATGTGTCCCTGCCGGCAGGTGAGGGAGAGCCCTGGTACTCTGATTGATTGGATGATGGATTCATGCTGCTTCTGGGTTTCTAACAAACAAAAGGGCCTATTCTTCCCTGGATGTACCCAACTCCCGTTAAGGCTAATCGGTATTATGCAGGCACACCAAGAAAAGACCATATACCCGTAAGTCTTCAAAGAGAAAATTAAAACCTAAAACAAATATGGCTGGCCTGACCCTGAGTCACCGCATCCCTTTCACGCACGCTGACCCTGTGGAAAACAGGAACTGCGGTAACAAAACTCGGTGCTTGTGTCTAAACGACAGACCTCAACGATAAAACTTCAGCCATCACAACAGCTGTCTACTGGTGACAGGGGTGACAAGACGGCGTTATTCAGCAACTGCTCCTGTTGTTAATAAGCAAGTTTGGGTTTTGTTTGTTGTTGTTTTTTTCCCCAAGGTACGGGGCTGGATGTTGGAATGGTAAGAAATATCAACTGCTCAACTGCATTTGCTGCCTCTCCTAGACCACTGCCCCCAAATCACACCAAACTAGACGTTTAACTACTTTCTAAAATAGGTAACTACACTTGATCTTATCTACAACAGAAGACAGGCCGAAAGGGGGGAGTCGGGATCAAAACCGGATGGTTGGTTCCTCCCCCCACCTTCCCTCCAGAAATCAGTTCAGCGGCTCCCGGGCAGGATGCTGGCTCCTGGGCAGGCAGGACCAGAGCATCGGCTCCGGGACGGACACCCCAGGGCGGCCGAGGGAGGGAGTGAGGGAGGGCGGCGGAGCAGGGAGGCACCCGGGCCTCCGCGGGGTGCGCAGCCCAGCGGAGCGGAACGGGCCGGGCAGGGGAAATGTGCTGAGCCAGGGAGAAGCGCTCTCCTCCTCCTGCGTAACCCGGCGAGAAGGATGCCGAGCAGGCGAAGATACTGCAGCCGAGAGGTGAAACAACGAGGAAAATAAGAAGAAGGGGAAAAAAAGAAAGCAGGGAAACAAAGAAAAAAGAAAGAAAAAGAAAAAAAAAGAAGAAAAAAGCAAGCGTGCGTGCGGAGGGGAGGCGGGGGAGAAGTGCAGGGAAAAGAAGGCAGAGGAAACTTATCTGCGACATGACAAAGTTCAATCCACCGCCCTCCCTCCTCTGCTGAAAAAAAAAAGTTGCAGCATCTCGGCGCTCCGCACTCCCCGGCCCGGCCCGGCGCCCCCGCCACCTTCGGAGGATGGGGGATGAGAGGGGTCGAGGAAGGGTGGGGGAGAAGAGCCCCCCGCATTACTAACTGGGTGGGAGGATTCGCCTCGCATCCTCACCGCGGCCCCCGCGGAGCTGCCCGGGGAGTGGCGGGGGTGGGGGGGTGTCCCAGCCCGTAGCAACGGCGATGGGGAGCGCAGTCGCCTGAGAGACGGGTCGCGGCCGGCTCCCATCTGCACCGGGCACCGCGGCGGCGCGGCGGGGGGGAGGGAGGGGTGGCAGCCGCGCGGCCCCAAACTT
>VXBJ01005003.1:122802-235434 GCA_013400055.1 Nycticryphes semicollaris
CGCGCTCCGCGGGCGCCCCCGCCCCCTGACCGCCCCCGCGCTGCCCCGCGCACCCTGATAAGGAGACACATCACGTGTCGCTCCGGCTCCTCTCCCGGGGACGCGCTACCGCGGTGGCCGCCTGTTGCAAACAGCATCTCTATCGCGACCCTGTCGCGGAGAGGAAGGGACGCCGCTAAGGAGAGGAGCGAGCACAACTTTATCCGCCCCCCCCCCCTCACTTGCCCCGCTCTCTCCTCCCGCCCGGCCCGTCGCAGCGGGATGCCCCGGACAGCCGCGGGGGGGGGAGGCGACGGGAGACGGGGAAACGCGGCCAGGTGCCACGCGGCGCCCCGCGTCCACCCGTGGGGCTCTCCCTGGCAGGGCCAGGCGTGGATGTCGTCTCCCCTCCCCTACGGCCGGCCGCGGAGTGCGCCCGGGGCTGGAGCGCGTCCGGAGCCGGCGGTGCCGCGCTGCTGGGTTTCGGAATTTGGCTGGGCTGTCGCCCGGCCGTGGAAATAAATGTCTGTGCATCCGCATCCTCCTCCTCATCCTCCCAGCCCGGCGCCTCACCAGGTACAGCGGGCGCAGGCGGGAGCGGGTTGCACCCTGTGTGCAGAAGTCAGCTGCGGGTGGTTTGTGGTTCGTTTCCTCAGAAAACTTTGGTCTTTGTGCGTGTTTTAGGTCCCTGCTGGGGTCAGTCGTCCATCTGGCTGACAAAACCTTAAAGAACGTGGAATTTAGCAGGACCCAGAACATCGGCGTAGGGACAGATGGTCCGAATACTGTGTCTGACCAAAAGCAAGTCTCGGACAAATACAGGTAGTGACAAAGTGCCCGCACGCTGCGCGTGGCACCGCACGTAGGGTCCCTTCCGTCACTCTCGCTGCAGCAGCCGCTGAAAGATGTAGAAGAGACAGCAAGTGATGGAGGGGAGTCTTTCCGTTCGGAGTTGGGGGGGGTGGGGTGGGAATTCACTTCAAAGCCAGTACCGTTCTGGAGTTGTGTGGCAAATAATAACTGTAGAGAAAAGTAAAACATTGGAAATATTCCATCCTGAAAGCTCGATGGGGGGAAAAAAAAAAGAAAAGAAAAAAAAAAGTCAGTAAAGCTGGTTGTGAGGAGTGCCATAGAGTGCCATGCTGAGTATAGGAGGAACCGGTTTACTCTTTAAGGAAATGGTTATTGACAACGTTTCTAAACCTACTAAAACTAGGCCCTTTAAAGCTGTTACTGCTGAGATGGCACCTGAAGTGGCAGGCTGTTTTTTAAAGAAATCAAGCCCTGGCCTGTGAGCAAATGGCTTGTACCAGCTTACCTGGTATCCTATCTCCTGGCTGAAAAGGGATTCACGTGGAAAGGAAGGCTGAATTCCAGGTGTGTGGCAGTGAACCCTGAACCAACTCTTTTCACAGTCCTTTGCCAATAAGGTGTCGTCCTTACCTTCCTTTGCACCCTTCTTTTCAAGTAGTGGATGAAGGCACGCCAAGTGGGGAGCACACAGGACCTGTTTCACTTGGTCAGGAATAACGCTTTCTTCTGATTCTGAGTAACACACCTGTAGGTCTAGTCATCTGGAACCTGGAAATGCCAAAATTGCAAAACCAAAAGGCACACGCGCGTATTGAGAACACAAAACCGTGGCTTTAACTTCTGTGCATTTGCGGTGGTGGCTTCTGCAGGCTGGATTTTTGTCAGCCCAATTTTGTGCAGTATCACACGTGAGCTTTGTGTATAAATCTGAATACTATTAAACCCTGTTAAAGCGGAGCTGCTGACTGACAGAACAGCTATATGTTTGTCCCACGATATAGCAGCAAACGTTAGAAAGTGCCTTCTGATTGTTCTGTTACAAGGTGGTTATTTTACCAAAAAACAATCAAGGGAAGTAATGAAAAATAGTTCATGGTAAAGTATCTTTAACCTCTTCATCTCTGTCCCCATTATTCCTACCAACTGCTGGTAAATTCATGAGCTTTATAGCCAGCTCACATCTTTACTTCAATTATCTCTTGCGATCAGGCATCTGATGACAAAAACCATCTCAAACTCAGCCTTTAAAACATGTTGTTCCCATTGGAGGTCTGCAGTGATAGGACAAGGGGCAATGGGTGCAAGCTGGAACATAAAAGGTTCCACTTAAATATGAGGAAAGGTTTCTTCACCGTGAGGGTGATGGAACACTGGAAGGGGCTGCCCAGAGAGGTTGTGGAGTCTCCTTCTCTGGAGATATTCAAAACCCGCCTGGATGCGTTCCTGTGTGACCTGATCTAGGTGTTCCTGCTCCAGCAGGGGGATTAGACTGGATGATCTTTCAAGGTCCCTTCCAATCCCTGAGATTCTGTGATTTGAGCCTGCATGGCAAATACATACAAATTCATGGAGACCAGGCCTCGGAGTTCACAACCTAAGGCCTGGTTTGAGCAGGTGTTTACATAAATTGCTGTAATTGAAACTGGTGCAAATTCCTGGATGGATAATCATCTTCGGAGGCTGGCGAGGGATGTCTCATTGACCTGTGGTAGTATCTCTAGAACAGTCAGGGAGGTGTTTTGGCCCACCTCTGCGTGAAGGTTCCCATCCACCCTCGTTGGATTTTCTGACTTGAGAGGTGCCTCCACACGGGCAGTTTAGCAAGTGGATCGGCTGAAGAGGAAAACAGGCGCCCTTCAATTCAGCATCTGAAAGATGCACTGGAAACATGGGAATGCAAATCCTGTAGGTATTGTAAAGTTCACACTGGGCAAAAATAAAACCCCAGGATTTTAATGCCTGGAAAAAACACGTAGGTATATTTTTAATTGCATTTGTGGTTTTATGTTTTAAACCTCCCTATTCCTTCAGAAAGATGTAACAAAGGGTCAACCAGCACATGTTATGTCCATGCTGTAAGTTTAAAAAAAAATAATGCAAAAAACTTACGAAATAACTAAAAAAAAATAAATTAACTACCGGGGTTTGTGAAATAGTAAAAACTGATGTGTCTTTAAGGGTTTAGGAACTAATTCTAATTTTGGGCTGTCACAGGGCAAGAGAAATTAAAATAACTCCATTTTCAAACTTTCCATCATTCAAACTTCTACGAGACAGAGGCCAAAACCCACTGTGGTCTAAGACAGAATGCGAAATGTTGAGCACATGGTTTCATTTTTTTTATTCCAGTGAAAGTAGAGATAATTTTTTTTTCTAATAAAAACCACGGTTATAAATAAAATTACTCTCCCCAAATGTTAGCACCTTGCTTCCATGATACAGATATTCTTTTCACCCTGCGTTCTCTACCATCTACATTGCTGTGTTTTATCCCATCTCCTTTTATCACTCACAACAGCTGAAGTTTTAAGTCCTTTTTCCCTGACTGCACGTGGTTTGTATACTTTTTGGGTATCGTGACATCAATACTCAGCAGTGACGGTAAACATGTTCAGGGGCAAGAAGACCTTCTCTAAGTTCTATACAACCCTCATACGTCTCTCTGATCCTGCTCAGTGATGTTAAATGCAATGAACAATAATAAAAATAAAGCCAATAGTTTGTGTGTAGTATTTTGTGTATTATCACTAGGACCACTGGGTGACATAGCTGTGTTGGCAACATTAGAGCCACCTGCTGCAGTCCCAAAAAAAGGACGACTCTGCCCTCACCCACAATTCAAATATCAGAGATGCTGATTAAAGGTATTCAAGGAGAGAAGAAAAACAGGATGTGTAGCTTATATGAAGGCCGCAACTTGAGGATACAACGATGTCTTAAAGCACAGAGACTAAAGCTAATATTGGCATTAAAAGAGGAGGTAAAGGTTGGTGAGAAAATCTCCCTTCCTCCCCCCGCCCCGGCCTTGCACTCCCGTGTCTTACTAGACATTATCAGTGTTCTCTGCTTTAGATCGTGGTATTTAGAAATTACTTAAACTTCTTGCAGTGCAGACACATCCCTTTCAGCAAAAGCAGTTTGGAGCAAGGCAGTTCTTTTACTAACCGGGGGTATTTTACATGCTGTAGGAGGCAGCTTTGGGCTCTGACTTTCTACCGCCTCCGGACTGCTGGGTGGGGGCAGCTGCCAGGAGCCAGTTCCCTCGCCCAGACACGCGGCTGCACGGCCACAGAGGATGTTGGAGGCATCGGAGGCCCCGTCCGCTGCCTGAGCTTATGCCTGCACAGCATCCGGAGTCCTCTCGCCGCCATCCTTTTCCTGATGCCCTCGCTCATGCCAAGAGGCAGAACTCAGCTGACATACTCAGGGCAGGGAAAAGCCTGCTTGGAGGATCAGAGGATACAGCCCTGAGGGCTCTGAGAAATGACTCTTTATAAAACCTAAGACCAAAATAAATGCTCGAATTTCCTTTACATTTCAACCAGGTATTTCTTTAGATGAACAAACATGCTGAGCCTTCACATAAGTTGGGGTTTTGTTTTGCTTTTGAAGGTTTTTTTTCTTCATCTGACGCACAGGTTTCTTGGATCAAGAACTCCTTAAGAACAGACGCAGAACTGACAAGTGTGGCCACCACACAGGCAGGGTAATTATACAGAATAAAAGGGGGAAAGTTCAATTAAATATGCTTAAAAAATGTCCTAAAAAAACCCCACCAAACCTTGGAAAACTAAACTTGATGAATTTGCGCAGAGGAAAACCACACAGTGAAGCGCACATGCCGTCAGAGCAGCCGCAGACTCTCTCAGAGCACCAGGTGGGTGACACGGCATCATTCAGCGTTCCAGTTTTCCCCGGGTAGGTAAGCGGGATGCACCAGCGTGCTCAGCCTGTGGAAACAGAGCAGCTGGGGAGTGAGGGAGCAGAGCAGTGGAACTTGCTCCTGCAGCCACCCCACCCATTATCTCCAAGGGCAGCTCTGGAGGATCAGAAAGTCAAGGCCAAAGCTTCAGTCCAAACTTATCTTAACGTTAGCCTTTAGCGAGTGAAAGAAAAGCTGAGGTAACACACGGTGCTTATGCAATTTCCCTCACATCTCAACAGGCCAGCAGTGGCAAAGCCGGAAATAAAACCCGTCTTTCCCCCTAAATCCCAGTGCAGTTCTTCAGGTACCAAGCCATCTACTCTGCTTTGTGGCCTGTTCTGTATTTCAGCGATACCACAATACACAGCAAAAATAAAAGATTGAGTGCTAAGTATTTGCTCCCTGTTTGCTCTGAGCCCTTTCAACAGTTCAAAACAGACCTTGAGCTGACTCACCTCGCCAGCTACAACGACCTCTTGTCTAAGGGCTCATCTTAAAATACGAAATCTGTATTTCTGTATTTCTGAAACCTACACCACTTTTTTCCTCCATAGATCACAGCCCGTAGGGCATATTGCAGGACTGCTTAAAGTCTTTGGCTGCCATAATTGCTGGCCCTGTCTCTTTCTCTTCTTTCACTGTGGGAGTCTCCAGCAGATAGATGCAATGCAGAGCAGCCCTGCTACTGGGACTGGACCAGCTTGAAGAACTAGTCCCTTCCCCAGCCCTGATTTTCAGGGCATAAAAAGTAGCATAAACCATTCCTCTAAACTATTTTAGCAATGATCAATACTTCTAAGTCCTTCCTGGGGAAGATCAACAACTGAAAATTATTCTTTCAGGTATATAGGACATACAATGATAATTGTAGAAAATGGCTAAAATAAGTGACTGACGTGTCTTTCAGCTTTGTAACCAAAACAAACAATAGGGGTACAAAAGAGTCTTATTACAATTATAGTAACCAAAATTCTTAAAAGAGGATGATTTAAAAAGTCATTTGGTACATTTTCAATGGATAAAACTAAGTAAGATCCCCCCGGCATACTTAATTACTGAGCAAATTTTGCAACAGCACAGCCTACTTATTCCTCAGACTGTTTGAAAACGTAGCGTGAAAAAACTAGCAAGCAGATGTCTGACATTTACATTCTCAAACAGTTCTGTGATCACTAATGTACAGCCTCAGAAACAGGTTGTATAGTCCATATGCAAGCGTGTCTGTGTATGGACGAGTGGGAAAAAGATCGACGACAAGCAAAACCACCCACTGCTATACTTTCACTTCTTTTAAAACTCTGCATTGTTACCTAGAAGCTTTTGTTGCCAGGTAATGCAAAAAACACAGGTGTGCAAAAAGAAGTTAGTGTTTCATGCCCAGCTTGTGATTCGGTACTGAATGTGACATGTTTCATTCTTATTGACCACCCAGCCTCTCACACCTAATTGATTGTTAGTTTAAACGTGATTATTTTCCCTCCTGAAGGCAAGTAGTAAGCCAGCTGTGTGTTTCCCCATCTCCCATTTGCTAGGGAGAGCTGGTTCTGAAACCTCTCACAAAGGAAATAAACGCTTCCACTAAGAACTGCTTCTTCATGTCCAGTTGTTCAAAGGGCTTCTGTAGCACCAGTGGAGACATGAGCCGCTAAAGGAAGGCGGCAATATCCAGCTGAAGCATTACTTCTCTTTTGGCATTATGGACCAGACATGGCAAACACCTGCTATTCATTCCCTGAGGCTGCCACAGTATTGCTTTATGCAGTATACTTTTTAGTATTGTCTTGGTTTAGTTCTAAATATCCTCAGTTATGGAGGATTCAAAACCTTCTGTTGGGAACTTGGTGTGAACTCTTGCAGATTTTGCTGCTGGGATGTTTCTCTTGATTTTTCCAGCCTACATTTTTATTTTCTTAACTTCATGCCACAGCTAAGTGCAAGTAGAAAAGGGGGTGGAGAAGAAGGAACCCCAACCAGCCCAGGGAAAATACAATAGACAGTCCTTTGAGATGCACCCACAAAGAGGTAGAAAATAGGCAGAGAGGGCCAGCAAGCAGCAGAGAAGTGAAGAAATAGGAAGTGAGGCAGCAGTCATGAAGAAAGTATGCAAGGGAGCAGTTACCCTGCAGGGAGGGAAAAAGCAGGACAACTTTCAAGGGCAGAGATTAATGTAACTTGTGTGAGGCTGCAGTAACAGGATCTGGGGAAGAGAAGAGAGGAACCAAACTACTTGGGAGAAATGGCCAGTGGATACGGTAGGCAAAGGACCAAGGGGAAAGAAGAAGAAAACAGTAGGTAAACGAGCATCAGAGAAGCTGCTTGTGTTTTTGTACCTACCTAAATTGTGCTTTGTGCCTCCTCAAACCAGAGGCAAAATTGCCTTGGGACAGGTCTATGCCATAAAGTTGTGCGGGCCTTCTTAGGCTTGTCAGGTGCACATTTGCAACTGAAGTTAAAAGCGAACTACGCTACCTAAAGCAGCAAATGTTCACAGTTATACTTTCACCAGCGCAGCTTGTGTCATTCAGACAACAATAAGATAACCCAGGCTGGCAAAAGCGCAGATTTGCTGATGTAAATTGTATCGTAGATACACCTCTGCGACAGCCTACAGGGCTCTTTGCTTGTCAAAACAGCAGTATTAGCACGCTGTATTAGCAGACTGTCCATAACAGAGACTTACTTATAACAGGTGAAAGGAATTCTTCAACTGACATAGTAAAATTCCTTCTACAACCACAGCAAAACTCGTCAGTGGGTTTCTCCTGACAGAAAAAGGTGGCTTTGTGTTCCCGAGGGGCATAAGACAGGGACGTGTCCCAGATGAGTTGTGCAGTTTTCATATAAGAAAATACTTGCTTCTACGAAAAGCAAACTTATTACTTGCAAAGTGCCTGAATATTAGGAAAATGTGGGTAAGAGCATTTGATTCCTAATATTGACACTTTAACCTTCATTTAGCATTCAACAATCACTTATTTTCATTTTTAAATAAAGGATTCTTGAGAAGAAAGTATTCTCAATACGTGTTTCTGCATTCCTGTCTTCAACTTGTATAACAGATAACATTCTGTAATCTTGTTTCCTCCTGTGCAATACAAAGAAAGTGAAAACTCTCGTGATGAGCATCTAGAGAGGAAAGATTTGGTAGACAGGGTAGATTTGGTAGATGTGCTACTAAACTTTTTTTTCTTTTCAATTACTTTGGTGGTCAGATGGGACTGTGCTCTATCTAAAATGAAACTTGAAACGGAAAAAAAAAACCCAAGCCACTGTTATTAAAATGAGCATAAGAGAGCTGTTACCTGAAATGATTCATTGAATGGAAATCTCAACTCTTGAAAGAAATGTTTTCTAAGAACAGGGCACAGACATCAGCCTGTTCCTGAAAAGAACTTCAAGTAACTAGAAAAGGCAGAAAACATTTAAATTCCAAATTTTCAGCTTGTAATCAGTGGCCCATGTGTTTACAGCAAAGGATTAAACCGTTTGGGATCAATGTCTATGAAAACATCCTGAAATCCTAAGTGTCATGCAATACTTTTCCTGCAGCCTCTTGTGAACTGATAATAGATTGCTGTGGCTCCCTAAACTCACCAGTGGAATAATCCCATCAGTTAAGAATTTTGATTAAATGGCAACTTCAAGTAAGATTTTCTCTAATAATTTTCTGAGCTCACTTCACATAGACCTTCTGAGTTTGTTTCCTTAAGGCTGTCTGTTTTACTCCACGTCCTTTCCCTCTCAGAAGTGGCTGAGGGTAATTCTTAGGGTGCAAATGAGCAGCCTGAATAGTTCAGCAAAATTATTTAAAAAATGGTCCAAAAAAAAAGGCCTGAGAGTAAAGAATAAGAGTTACAAGACGGCAATCCAAGAGAAGGGCTGAGAAGAATGCTGCTAAGGTGCCCAGTACCACAGTGGATTGGAGGATTGGAGGACTGGCTTTCTACATCTAGCGATCTCGAAGTAAAGCCTGATATAAAATACATATAAAAATAAATGTAAGTAATTCACCTGAGAGCCTTCTGAGTAGTGGGCCACATGTAAAAATACCATCTGTTGAAGGACACCAATGTCCTCCACAATTGCTTATTCCTCTACAAACAAATGCACACATGCTAAATAAGCTAGAAGGGTCTCTGCAGAAAAGGTCTCTGACTGAAAAGTAAGCTTGTATGTGTTTCCTGTTCATTTTTACCTGGTATTTATAGGAGCTTTGCTATGGTTACAGTTATATGTGCTTTATTGCTAAAGAACTGAGTATAGTCTACTGATAGTTTACTAAGTGACATGAAATTCTGAACTGTGGTTTTTGCTGTTAAGTGGGGATGAGGCACCTCAGAAAATCTAGTCTGTCATTCCCTGGGCACAGACTTAATCAGTAAAAATCCTGCCTGGTATTTTTGTGTTAGCTGTGAAACCCCTGATCCACCAGCCAATGGATACAATTCACTGCAGTCTGCAGTGAATCCCACTTTTCTTGGAATAATCTTAAAGACAGACCTGCAGATGATGTTTCTGGTCTAGACTTCAGGCTACTGACACAGCAAAAGAGAGGAAATATTCCCTGTGCCCACTTGCATGCGGTGATTCAGTAGAGCTGTTATCATTAGTCCTGTCCTGTGATGAACAACACATCATCCAACCATGCTGGAAAAGAATGAGCGGGCTCAGATTTCATATCTGGAAACTGACAGCTCTTGTAAAACTGGGTACTTGGATAATATTGCACGTAAATAAGAACAACAGCAAAATGTTGTGACAGTGAATTGAGGCTAACCATAAAAATGGAGAGGTTTGGAGAGCGGGGACAGCAGTGGAATGAAGAGAAAGTAAGATGAGAGTGGTGTATAATAGTTCAGTATACAAAAGTTTGGTAACATGGAAACTAATAGAGACAGTTCCTGGCGTGATTTTGGGCTAGTGCTGACTGCAGAGAACTGCTGTACAGCTGGAGTACTCGTGTGAAAATGTTAGCAGCACATGTAATAAAAACCACTGAACTGGAATTATACAGAAATAAGTTATTATTGAAACACAGCTGTACTTTGAACAAAGCGTTGAGGAATTTAAAAGACAACGATTTGCCAAAGGGAACAGCATAAACTTATCTCAGCCAGAGAGCCACAACCAGTTCCTGTGGCTGCTCCCCACCACTGAGCGCAAGCCCTGTTTGCCTGCAGTAATGAAACAGGGACCAAAAGTTTTAATTCCATGCCATGCTCCACAACAATTGCTATAAATTTATGTCCTTTTTTCATATGAACTAAAAACACATGTCAAGTATCTTGCAACTTTTTTTTTTCCATCCTCTTTATCATTGCTATAACTCTTATCGTATGAAAGTTGATCACAAGGGAACGGTAATTATTCAGCTAGCAGCTAGTGGCGATAACATCAAAGCAAAAGTATGTTTATAGGGTTAATGCATGATTATTTTAGCATCCCAAAGGCTTTGGACTGCCATACCATCCAATTATCCCAGGGCTATGTGAGAAGAGGGAACTTCATCTAATTAGGAGGGCCTAAACTCAGCTTCCAGGATCAGTAAACTACATCCTGTCACAGTTCACCCTGCCACGTGTTTCTCCCCAAATTTTACAGAACATAACACTATCCTTTTTAGAATTTAGAAAAAGAAACAAATGTATTGAAAATCAGACTGTAGAATTAGTAACTGCATTTTAGTTTTTACATAGAAAAATCACATCATTTGTCAGACATCATAAATATATGTATCATATTTACCACATCTGAATGAGCATCAGATCCATTAAGTCATATGTTCTGCTTCTGGTAGGAACCAGTATTTCACTGATAGTCAATAAATTTAAAAAAAAAAAAAAAAAAGGCAGGTTTGTTTTTCCTTTTTTTCCCCAGTTTAATTCTGTGTTTTCTAGGCACCTACATAGCCTGATTTTCACGTGTTGAGCGTGTTCATTGCTTCTATGGCTGCTGAGCAACCCTGAAACTTAAGCATGTGAGTATGAATTGGATGCCAAACTACAGTCATTCAATTTTAAAAATTAATAGCATATAACTACTTGTGTGATCTCTAATGAAAACAGAATGAAAATGAGTGGAAACACTTTTCTGCATCCCAGGTAACTGCCCAAAATAATGGGATATTGAATGAGTCACCTTTGACTCAATAAACCCTCCCAAGAAGAGCTTAATCAGCAGTCAAACATATAAATTAAAGATTTGGGATATAAGATTGTATTTCAGAAATATGTGGAAAAATTCCAGGGCAAATCTATTTACCAATAATCTGTTCTTTGAGTAATACCAGGAAGTTAGTTTAAAAAGTGAAACTTGGTAAGAAATATCAATTTAGAATTCTCTCCAGTTTGTAAAATGGAGCAGCACGGTGAAACTCTTGAAAAACCATTAAGGAGAAAACAAGTTAGATTATTCCCAACAAATTCTAAAAGTTGGAAAACGTGGTGGAGGCCACTGTGATTAAAGGGATATAGGAAGGTAGCTATGAATATGAAAGAAAAGGCTTTCAGGAATACAACAATATAATGAAGAAATAGGTTGAACTTTCAAGAAGAGTGACAGAAGTTAAGAGTTTTTTATACAGATAATTTGAAAATGTACATGATTAGTAAGGTTTTCTTTGATTATCAAGTACCCCATAAAAAGGATTTGGAAATGGGATAATGAAATGATCTCCTAAAGAGATATTCTGCTATAGCCTTTATGGGTGGAAAATGAGAAGATGGAGTTGGCTATCTATGAACGGAATACAGTTTCCTGATACAGTGGGAAGGACTTAGTGTGCAGATAACAGCAAAAAGAGCTGTTAGAAATACCTTGTATAAAAAATGACAGATAACAGGAATCCACTTGTAAACGTGACCAGCAAACATCTTTAAACAATCCAGTAATATTAGAAGCTGTTTGCCAAATGCTTCTGACTATCACAAGCTTCTATGAATTATTAACTCGAACATTAAATAGCCGTGCATTTTGTGACTTTCCAGAATTCTGGTGATCTGCTCTTAGCAATGATCCTGCTCACTGCTGGTCATGTCTCATCCACAAACCGTTTCTGCAGACTTCAGAGGGCCCATGGTTAGAAAGATAAATGTTGTCTTATTACAATGCTTTCCATTCTTCAGGGCCTATTTTTCATTTCAGCATTTTATTTATCATTTGGCATTCACATTAACTCTCCAAAGCAAAATTCCTGATCCCATTACGCAGACACACTGCTTCATTGTAGGAATATAAAGAATTATATCACCCACACAGTGCTTTCTGGGGCATTCCTTGGAAAATGGGTGTCTGACCCTGTGCAAGGCTGTTAGAGGATCTGGGGACAAAATGGTGTAAGGATGAAAAGGCCCAGCTTCAGATTAATAAAATGTACAACATATACAACTATTGTGCAGCTTATATTGCTTGTCACTGATGGAGAATTTTTTATTTTAGGGGTTGAGTCAGAGGAGGGTGAAGATAGAATGCAATTACCTTACCAGCACCATGTGTACATGATTCTGTACAAGGAATTATTGTGGGTTTGTTTTTTTTTAATTGAAAGGATTGTCATTCCAAGTTACTTTGAGTTTCTCACAAAGCAAAGTCAATGTCATGCTGGGCATATTCATCAGCAAGAAAACAAGGTAGTGCAGGTCTACATGCTTATAAAGCTGTTCCTGAAGTATCCAATTGTTGCTACATCCTTCAAGACTGGTTTCTGAGGCCTGCTCTGAGAAAAGATGAAGTTACAGAAATGCTGTTATGCCCAACGGTAAGGAATTCCAGAACTGTGTAATCCACCTACTTCAGTTTTCTGTAAAATATTGAAAGATACAGTAGCACTTAGTAATAAAATAACAACACTTAAATCATTAGAAACAAGCCTGATTTCAGAGAACAAAGGAAGAGACACTGTGTGGATGACATTTACTACCTCCTTGTAAGTATAGAATGTCTTAAGGTTAATAACTGATTAAAAGAGAAATTGCCTTACTCCCCTCTCCTCCCCCCCATTCCAGCCTTTTTGTAAATAACTTCTGCCAGGTTCCTGACAAGATCTTAAGAAGACCACAAACATTGTCGTATCTAAGGTGCTATTCTACCCTCGCCAGGCTGTAAAGTAGAAGATGCTAACCTGGAAAAATGTTTTGCTGCTTTGTATATACTAATACAATGTCGGAGAACTCCCCACATGGTGACAGTGGTATGTAATACTTCTGCAACAGCTACTGCTGCCTAATTTCATGTCGTGTTCTACACCAAGAATCTTAAATCATTTTATAATAAAAAGGACAGTTTTGTGAGCGCCACGGCACAGCTGAAGGAACTGAAGCAGTGGGAGGGGAACTAAGCAGCAAGATGTAGAAAGGCCAGGACCTGGAGCCCCCTCTTGTAGCTCTGGGTCAACAGTGCACACTTTAGTGCATGAAGTAGAATAGGCTCTCATTAAACAAGGAAGAGAGGTGTCAGCTGTATCACCATGTTTAAAGAAAAAGTTTTAGAAATTGCAGAAATCACATCACTGACTGGTACAGTTCTACTTTTTCAGCTTTTGAATGCAAACCAGCCTGTAACTGGACCTCTGCTCCCAGCACACTGGTAATAAAAAAGAATCTGCTGGTCCTTGACAATTCCTGCACAGGCACAGAAATAAATAGAGAGAATGATGGATTGATGCTTTTAGGAAGGCCAGCAGTGGGTTGAAGAATACAGAGGAAAAAAGCAGAGAGTCGGAACATAGGGTAGGAGGCAAGAGGAGGGAAGATTTAGGGGAAGGATTTTGCCTTGTCCAGTGCTTTCCTGTGAGGCCACTCCTGACCCTAACTTTTAGGGTGAAAAGGCCTCGTGACACAGCAGCGCTGGTGTACATTTGTCACGCAGAGAAATAATTTGAGGAGGGTGTACAGGTGTTTCCTGAGTTGCAAAAATCATCTCTACAGAGACTCTTGTTTGCTATTATCCAAGACTTCAAAGAAATTACCAAGATGGATGTGTAAATGGTCCTGCCAGTACCACCACCCACTATCTATTCTCTGCTTACCAAAGCAGACACAGACACAGCTCCTGGGAATGCCTGGGAGGAAGCACCATCCACAGCAGCTCTTCAAAACAGTCCTAGGTGTGAAGAAGATTATTCTTTACCCTCCCCTCTGGGTAGCATCCCCAGTGACTCAGGCACATTCCTAGAGTTGGGCCCTACAGTTTTGTAACACAAGGTGTACATTTCTCTCATTATCCTGATTTTTCTTAAATTCTTATGCTGATGACCAGCTGTACTGGAAGGCCCTTCCCCTTCAGCAAAATTTCTTTTTCAGTCTGAGCTGGTGTGCTTCAAACCCAGTTTCCTTTGCTCTAACATGATGCTACTATTTGTTTTCATTGTCTTTTGTGTTAGGAAGCATATCCTGAAAAACAACATTTACAATTTCTTCTAAATCCTATTCCACAATTTTGTGCCACTCAGATTTTTCAGAGCAAGTATACAATGAGACTGTTTTTCAGAGGCGCTGAATAACCCATTCTGGCCTGAAACACTTTGCTACACGTCAAAAAAAAAAAAAAAAAAAACCAAACAGGATGCTGAGAAGTACTGAGAAATTTTTGTTTGGAAAGGGGGAACTAAGTGGGAAGTTAGTGTGCTTTGTAAAGTCCTTATCCATGTCTTTTCTCCTCAGACTTCCAGTGCAGAGCAAGGACTGCCAGGTGGCTGTAGAGGAGCTGATCTGTCAGGCACTGTAACTATGCCCTGGGCGTGGGTGGGAAGACCCATGCACACCCCTGTGACCTGAAGCACGGCCCATTAGCAGAGAGAAAAGAGTACAGCCTTGGGCAATGAAACCTAATTTCACTCCAAGGAGTTGTAGTTAACGGGAACTCAGAGAAAGCAGGATTATACCACAGCAACTGTTTCCAGTGAAGTACAAAACGCCTGAATCTGCCATGGTCCAGTCACCACATAGCCTCTCCCGTGGGTGTTGGCTGAATTACAGTAAATTAAGATAAGGGGAGCTGGGTGGGTAATTAAGACTTCTATATGCAGGTTTTGAAACAGGATCCAGTAAATTCACAGCTGAAATTTTGAAAAAAAAAAAAATAGGGTAGGTTAAGCATTTTAAGTCCACCATGTTCTTACTTGCAAGATGCAAATCTTTCAAGCTCCTTCTGAAGCATCTCACTGGAAAAGGGGCCATAAATCCTTAAATACCTGAGTTTTGTTGTTTGGGACACTACAAAAAATAGGGAAATGTGTTTAATGAACATTCTTCTTGTTCAAAGCATTTCAGTAGTTGGGCTCTGATATTGTTTCAAAACTGTTTTCTCAAGGCCCTCCAGCACATGGCCTTACGAAAAAAAGTTGTCAGACTGGTTTTAACACATCTTTTCAGTACTGATAAGCAAAAGTTCACTGAAATAATTCTCAATGAGATGCATGCGGAATATACCTTTCTTAAGGCTTTCTTGTTGAATTCGAACTTTGAGGAGACCTTTTGCATTCTAAGCTCAAGCAGCCTGTCTCAAAGTTATTAGCAAAGTACAGGGATGTGTCACATACTGTGCTAAAGAGAATCTATGTCACATCCTGTTAACCGTGTCTGCTTTTAAACCTGTTTTGTAAGTACAGTGAGTGGCTGACAGTCCCCAGCTGCAAACAGCTTTGAAACTACATGAGCGAGTTTCAAAAGAAAGCCAGACACTACTGTATTTTGGTTGCTAAAGGTAAAACACTCCATAGCATGTTTTTCTTAATGAAGTAAACGATTTAATCTTGAAACTGCTTTGCTTGACAATGCCATCATTAAAATGGTAATGGACTTTGAGGTCCCTATTCAGCCTGGTAGGCATCATAACTTTGCTGCTGTTGTTTCATCCTGTTTACACAGAAGTTTCTGCAATTCGGTCTGGTAAGAACAAGATACTAACCAAGGAAATAAATATCCCAAATAGCATGTCACTAAATCTTTAAATCTATCTTAATAGGGCCCAATCTATCCTCGCCATGAAGCTAGTCAGCCATTTCAGTAGGATGCAAAATAGTTCCCCTCAGGGTGGAAACAAGATGAGCTATAATTTTTAAAATATTATTAACTATGTTGGAAATGATGTCTTAATAAAAAGCCAAAACAGGGTAAAATTAGTCAGAAAATAAGTATTTTACTAAAACCATGCACACTAATCTGCTAAAATGATTTGGTAAAACTTTATACATCTTTCATCTCTGTAATAACCAGGGGATTTGACTGAACACAACTAGAAAAAGCCCTATTTAAATAGCTTATTTTTTCATCCTAATTTTCCAGTGTACAAGTTAAAACAAAAACAAAGCAAAAATACTTTTGCAGATGGGATCGAGTACCAGACCTGGAACTTTTCTATGTTTCCTCTTTCATACTTTTGCATTAACTGGCCTCTCACTGCAGACTAGGCCCATGCCCAAAGCTTGGCAGTGAAGGACTAGTCTGGGATGCCACAATCCCAGTTCAGAGCAGCCACGGGCTGTAGGTCTAATTCTCTGTTACACCTAAGCTGTTCCTTGTCATGTCATGTTCATATTATCTGGTCCTTATGGCGACCTCCAAGACATCAATACAGATTTAGAGCAGCGTCAAGGTCCCTGCCATTTACCCTTGAATAGAAAGGCCTTTGCCAGAGCCAAGAATAACTAGAAAGCAGCAACTTTCTGGCCCCACCTCCTTCCTCACATCATCCCTACAGAAAGGGGCGGGGGGAACAGATAGGAAGCACCAGCAAGCACAGGAGGATTTTGTTGTGTCAGTTCCCATAAGGTTTAACATGCCTGTTTTTTTTTGTCCAGAGGGGCATAAAAAGGGCTCAGCCCAACACTGAAATCAGCCCGTCCCTGCTAGTGAGTGAAGGAATGGTTGCTAACACAAATGTTTCTTCTCCATAATGTTTAGTTTTCCCAGCTCGCTGGGTTGCCTCAACACAGATGTAAATAGGCTGCTAATAGGTGAGACCACCAGGGCTTTCTGTGGCAGTCACAGAAGAAAAAGCTTTATAAGCTGCCATTTTCACCTGATTATGAGAGACTTGTGGGATTCCCTTTTCCAGATCTGCAAGACTGCACATCAGCAAAGGCCTGTGCAAGCAGGTGGCATGAAAGACTGTGTCCCTTGACTGTTCTGCATTGCCAGGAGAGTTGACAAAACCAAGTAATGTTGTTCCACACAAAATAAGCATGACATACCTCAGCAATTATTGATCTTAAAACTGTGGATAAAGACTGTCTAAATATTTTCCACGACTAGATGCAATGGGTTACATTCATCTATGAGGTGTCACCCAGGCCCTCCACTGGGTTCTTTTTAAGAAAAGCTTTGTGGCCCAGCACTTTATATGATACTGGTTTCTACTTTTTTCTTGAAACAGGAGTAATGGTACAATAGATGAGTCATATTTCACTACAATTTGCTTACATCCATGGAACCTTTATTATTAAATTTAGTTTTCAGTAGCTAATGATTTGGGAAATCAACTTGACAAATTATCCCACATAAAAACTAGTAACAGTAACATTCATTGTGCACCCTTGACTGTCCTTGAATTAAAGGGCATGGATTCTTTTAAACACTGAGGAGCTTTCAGAGATGAAATAGGCTAACGGGATATTTATTTATAACAATATCTCCTTGACAAATAATTCAAAGGAGTAAAAGGAATAGCTGCATGGTTTGCTCCAGTGACTTTTGTTCCCTTAATGGAAAGTACACTTTTTAAATTTTTTTTTTTTTTTTTTAAGAACACCGGTGCTTTAGGAAAAACACAACTCTGTAAGAAAACTAAAGAAGAAACAGATATATCATGGTATCTGTCTCCTATGTTTTTTTTTCATCTCTTCATTCTAACTTTGAAAAGTAATTCCCTGCCCCTGCGAATAGAGGTCTATTTCTCTATAAGAGGAAGATGAAGATCAGATGATAAGAACTGGAGGGAATATGGAGAAATCATGCATGACTAGTCCTCAAGTTAAATATTTTTTGCTTGTTCGTTTAGTTTGTTTTCCACATTGAAAGTATTTAGTGGGGATTTCCAATAGGAGCAGGGTTGATGAGTTCTCTCTTTTAATATAAATAACAATATTGTAATTGTTTGTCTAAAGTAACAAAGGTGAAAAGATGGATGCAAACTTAAGGTTTTGAGTCAGTGTTCGCCTTTTTTGCCACCCCTTAACTTTCAAAAATTCAGGCCTCCAAACAAAAATTACTTGCACTCAAAAGGGCTGCACAGGGCTACTGCAAATTTGTGGGTGAGCTTTGCACCTCATGTTACATCAGCAAGGCAGTTTATTTCTATCTCTGTTTTCTTAGTAGTTTACAACACATAGGGGATAAATTCTGAGAGTTTTATTGCATCAGGGAACATAAATGTTGTGCACTTAATACATACACTTTGTTGGTACGTTTTTTTAAACATTTCCTGACCTGACTGCAAGAGTTATCCAGTTTCAGCTTCCTCCTCCTCCATTAGCAAGGCTCACCTATGATATTCACTGCATCATTGCATCCAAGCCAAACTTGGTTACTGCGGCAACTAAGTTTTTCTTCTCAAAGGGTCACAGGGAAACACATCCTTCAGGATCCCCTAGTAACCGTCAGCTGGTAGGACTGGGGAACATCAACAGTGAAATGCCTGCTTTCCATTGCTAAGGCAGCACCGCCTGTGCCTGCAACAAGGGGGGCAGAGTCTAGTTACATTCCTGACCCACTTTCACATCCCTCCCTCCTCCTCCTCCTCCATCTCCTCCTCCCTCCCTGAGCACAGCAGCAACCAGCAGGGCCGCAGGAGCCTCCATTTAGCAAGCCTCACACACCCACAACCACCAAGCTGTGTGCTGTCTCCTAATAAGCAGCAGAAGTGCAGGTTTCCCCAGCAGTGTGTGGGGAACGGGAGGGGCAACTGCAAACCTTCTGGGAAGCAGGTCTTCCCTCTCACCATCCTATATGTGCAGTGATGGTGCTTCTGTCTTTTGTCTAGCCCTTTCAGGCACTTGCATCGAAGCATGCACCCACACCAAATGCAGCGTAAGGGTTGTCCCCCTTCCCTCCACTCCCCATCTGGCCAGCTGAGCTTGGATGAGCATTTAGTTTCTTCACCCAACACCCCTGCCTTCAGATTTGCCTGGGTGCACACATCTGACTGTCCCACTTCCCTCCCTACCCACCTCCTTTTTGTAACCCTGCCATTCCCTTTCCCCAGATATTGCAAAACCTTCTCCTGCCTCCCAAGGTGGCTGGCAGGTTGGTGAGTAAGAGGAGGGAGCTCCTGACTGGTTTTGCACCGCTCACGGTGCCTGTCTGTTACCCTGCGAGGGACACTGCCTTCCCCTCAGGCAGCTGAGAAGGATTTCACCCCATGCTGCGGGCAGACCTTAACCCCCACGCCTCACCTCGCCTCGCCTCTTCACCGGTGCTGCCCATGGATCCCGGCCTTGCACCACAGGCAGCCGCAGGCCTCGACAGGCCACAGGAGGCCATGGCTGCCTGGGAGGGGACATGCAAACAAGCTTGGGGGAGAAACTGCTGTTTGGGGGAGCTGGAGACAGCTTGGGGGTGCATGTGCCACCCCAGGGGTACCAACATTTGGAGTGTGGCTGGGCCTCATGAGGCCCAAGGAGGATGGCTGCCACCCAGCGGGGCAGGCAAGGCCCGGCTCCAGGCCTCGGACTTGTCTGTCTCTCCTCAGGGCATGGGGCCACCCCTGAGGTGAGGAGAGGGGAAGGTGGCCGCCAGCAACACCCCCTCCCTGGTCCCTGAACAGATCAGGGGTTTCAGAGCTCCCTCCTCACCAGGAACCAGAGCTCTCTGGTTAGGGGAGTGTGCCAGCTATGAAGCCCTGGGCAGGGGGAATACCTCCCAAGGTCATAGGGAAGCATTGCTGCCAGGATACACACAGGCCCACCACCGTGGCTGTGAGAGATGTTAATGGCAGCTGGTTTTCTGGTATTTTTTTTTCCTTTTGGTTCTGTTATTGCAAAACACCAGCTATGACCACAAGCAGGCTGCCTGTTCCCTAGCTGTGCTGCAGAGCCCACCCTGAGAGGGTGCCCTGGGACCGTGCAGGATGGGGTTTGCACCAAGGAGATGCTCCCATCCCATGGTGGTGTTAGATGCTCGCCTACCTGGGACATGAGCTGCTGCTGGCCTGGCAGTCCCTGGGAAAAGAAAAATAAAGGCAAAAAAAGTGGTTACCCCCACCCTTGCCTATGGTGGGAAGGAGCCCCACTTTTAAAATTACCACTTAGATTTCATGTGTTGCTTTCTCAGCCCACAGGGTGGTTTTTTTGCTGGTGGAAATAGGAATAAAAATAGCTGTTTAATTTCTGAACGCAAAAAGTGGCTGTTTAAAAAATTGTTCACTGTTCTTTGTGCTTGTATAACTTAAAACCACCTGTTTTCAAGTTTGGGCTTGATACATATTTCTGCTCCGTTCCTGTGAGTGCTTCAGCACATGTAACACACATGCTTATGTCTGCGGAGTCAGGGGCCTGACTCTTCACTGCCTCTTTAAATCTTTAGTGTTGTACCACATTTACAATACTAGTTGAGTACTAGATTAATAATAACTCAAAATAACATGACACACAAGCAGTATATTAATTCCATCACCACAGAAAAGGTGGGTTTCCAGATTCTCCCTCTCTCTCTCTCTCTAAATGTGCACATAGCAGAGTTTGAGGTACTGAGTATGTAATAAATTTGTATTTTTAATTATTAATTTTGAACTAAATGTTCATACTTCTCATTTAACCTAATGTTTTACACATAAAAGGACCCTAAAGCATTTAAATATTATTTATGTAAGCTTTAAATTACCATGCACTGTCCTGTGTGCTGCCAGTACTAAGCTGGTAGCAGTACCTCAAGCACCTTTAAACCTTCCTCAGATATTTCTGCCCAACAGTGAGTTGATGCCCATAGCTAGCCATGCACTAGGGAAGAGTTACATGCAGGGGTGTTTGTAAAGACACAAGATTGCACGCAGATTATTTCGCTCCCTGTCAATGTTTGTGAGGTTCAGTGAATACACTGGGATTTTCTGCATCTGCTGAGGCCCTGACAGTGACAGCAAGCCATGAGGTGCTCTTGCACAGACAGACATTTAAGTGGAAATGAGCAAAGAAAAATTAGAAGAAACCACCAAGAAAAAGAAAATGCAGAAAGACAACAGTGATAGATGAAAAAACTACTGAACTAATTTTGAGTGCAGTATTTTTCACTGAGATGATCGAATCTTGTGGTTGAGATAAAACACACTTCTGAATAGGCAAAAGTAGTTGTGCTGCAAATGCATTTTTTCACCTCTTCAAAAGCTGTTCAAGAAATAAAAGAACAGTGACTATTTGCAATATTATTTGATAGCTTATGATTAAAATATTAGCATCCCCATTCCTAGTGTCAGAGGACATGATTGAAACAAACTGCAGGGCTGTTTAATGGATGATTGTCGATGAGCAACATATACCTTATTCTACAAAGGATTTTTACTTCTTACTAGACTTGCAAAAATCCCATCCAAATCATCAACATAGTTCTAAGAAAAGCTGTAGCGAAGAATGTATTGTCTGGATTTATTGCATAAAATAATGTGTTGCTGTACTTCGTAGTGAAAATGTATTAATTAAACAGCTTGTCTGGGGGGGGCTTTTTGTGCTAGTTTGTAGAGGTAGCGGAGAAAAGGAGGTGAAGTTGTATGATGCAAGTTGGTACAAACACTGGGCCTCGCTGCAGTTGCTCAAGTTTAAAGGTCCTTTGCATGTATATGGGTGTATTTTCCATATGGAAGACTAGTTTTAAGGTGAAATCTTTACTGTACGTGCTGTAGTAAAGACGATGGTTGTAGTACGCTGGTCAAACACTCTCCTTTGGAAAGTTCATGTTATGGATAAAGAGTGGTTTGCTACAGGATGGATACTGAAATACGGCTAGTAAAGTGATAAAGTAGATGCATATGCAGGGTGTTTTGAAATGCCCAGAGGAGTGTGGCAGGGAGGCTGTCCTAGGCTGTCTTGGGCTGTCCTGAGCCACTGGGAAGGCACGAGAGAGCATGCCGAGGGCAGGAGCCTCTGAGCAGCTCTTTAAGATAGTTACTTAAGATGGCCTTTATTTCAGGCACCCACTGCAACGGTAAAAATAGGCATGCAAGGGAATATCCTGGGAGAGCCGTCTCTGAACAGCAGGGCGTGCCTTGAGTGCACCACCATGAAGGCTGAGGTGTGGAGGGGCCCTGCTCTAATGGGAGGCACGTGGAGGATCCTGAGGATGGCGTGGAACAGGAGGAGAGGGAATGGCTCTCCTTATCTCTCCCTGTCTCTCTCCACTTCCCTGTGGCCCTCAGCCATGATACCGGCTGTGGGGTGAAGACCTGAGGCTTTGCTGAGGAGAGAACCCATCAGACATGGCAAAGTTGTGGGGTGTGTAAGTGACAGGAAGAGGCAAAAAACCCCAAACAACCCCCTTTTTATACCCTGTGTTTCGAAGCAGACAGTAAAGCCTGTCTTTCCTGCTCTCAAGGATTTTTTATTTATTTATTTTAATTTTATTTTATTTAAACCTTGTTGTAGCTGCTGCTGATGTGGTAAAGTAGGCAAGGCCAGCAGCACACCCCCGTTTAGGGCTGACCTCACCTGGTTTGCCTTGCAGTGAGGCTGGAGCTGCTTGGCTTCACTGTTGTTTTTTACCTCGGGATCGGTCAGAAACATTACCCTGAGGTAAAAAACCTGCACTTTTTTTTTCACAGCATAGGCAAGACCTTGCTCTGCCTCAGCCATCTCTCTCGGCAATTGGAATTTCAGCAAGTACCTGCCCCTAAGATGAATGTTGTGCGGCATTCCCAGGCACGCCCCACCTCAAACACCAGCCCAGTCTTCCTCCGGGCCCCAGCACAGCATCAACAGCCTTTTCCTGCCTGGAGCAATGCACGCCGGCTGCAGAGCAAGGCTCCCGTGAGCTACTGATTCATACAGCTCTCCCATCAGCAAGCAGGCAGATGTCTGCCCCATCTCGGGAACCTGGTGTGAGTCCTTACCCAGACAAAGTTGGTGCTTAGAAAGGTCTTTTTCTTTCTCCACTGGCCCTTTCTTGAAGATTTATATGACCAATTTTTATAAACTCTTCTTAATTGTAGAGATAATGTATTTAAAACATATGTGCTTCCCGTAGTGCTGCGTGCGCTTTGAATGCTGTCTGCCTCTTGCCCTGTCTACATTCACAGAAGGTACTCGTGCATATGGAAACAATCAGGCTACCCAAAAGACAACACACTTGATACTGCTAATTACACGGAGTAAACGCCGCTGGGACTATAACCAGTCTCTAGATCTGAGTCAGTGTTTTGCTGCTGAGCTAAAGAAGAAAGTCCATTATGTGGACTCGCATTATAGCCAGCTATGTCCCTGCTGCACATATTACTGATTTCTGTACATGCTACATGGCAGAGTGCCAAGGAATTGTAGCACAAACAGGATTTTATAACCAGTGTTATTTAAGGATGGGCAAACGTGAAGCTCCAAAAGTTAATGATTCTAACGCACTTTCAATTAATTTTTATTGTCAAGCTATATTTCAGGGTACTAAAGACCTCTTGTGATGACAAGAAGGAGTGTGTGGAAACAGGCGGGAATACAGTATGCATTGTTATTCTCTCTGATTTATAGATCACTGAACAACCTGTCTGGATAACAAGTTATTTCTTTCCTCTCATGTTAGATGGAATTCATCTCTGTGTTAAGCTCCCCCCAGAACAGCAATATAAATACAGTTTCAGCAATATAAATACAGTACCGGCCATCATATTGCACAAATGTTACATTTGAGCCCCTGCACAGAATTAAATATCTACATTAATTGTCTGCATTAAATACCCTTTCTGCACTAAGGATGTCTGTAATACTGATGTTTTTAAGACAATCAATCTTACAATAGCCTGATACAGAAATCAACAAATGAAGTTAAAGGTATTAATTACATCTTAATGACCTACAGAACTTATGACAGGAGACTGTATTTTAAAACACAAGTACATACTGACGTTTACATGCCATGAGTTTCAAAGTCTGGATTAAAGCAGGCTGTGCATGAGCAATCAAAGTGATAAAGCCTGGCCTCATATGATGAGCATCAAGCTCACCACCTCAGCTCCTTCTCTGTCCCTCCAAATCTGCAGGCCAGCATCGTGTGCTGGCTAACCAGCAGTACTGGCTGGCAGCCGGGCTTTGCCTGCCTTTCTCCTTGCAGAGGACATGAGTTTGGGCTTTGATCCAGACACCAGCTGATTTAGAGGGACATGCTATGTTCAAGACTCTTTCAGATTTGACTGAGGTTGGGCAGTAGATTGGAAAGGGATTAAAGAAAGACTAAGGGAAAGAGCAATTGCATAAGCCCCATTTCCTTAAGAAACCTAAGGGGGAAAAAAAAAAAAACAAACCTGATCCAAACCAAAACACTTTGGAAAGTATTGGTAGAGCTGGGCTGCAGTCAGGTGTCCTGCTTTAGCTTGCAGTTGAGTGAGGCGGCTGCTCCGGTCATCTCCTCGGCTGCCCCAGGTTACTGCTTCATTGGCTGTGCTGATTCAGCTGCTTGTCTAGCTGCCCTTTAAGCCAATTCTGTGAAATGATCCACTTAAAAGACATGCTTTTCAGGGAGGATGTTTGGTGGCTTTTTTTTTTTTTTTAACCCAAAAGTCCTTAAAAATATCTTTGGATCTCAGCTACACGAACACTTGATTTGGTGTCATGGGACAGCAGGTGTAAGTGTCTCTATGTGTTTGTGAGAGGGGGAGCTATACCACGGGGCTCTGCTTCAGTCTGAACAGATGTATGTCTGTAACCTGGAGTGACAAAACTAGTGTTACATCTGTTTTGGTGTTCCTACTCTTCCCAAGTCCACCAAGACCATAAAGTAACCTTATGCCTGCCTCCACAGTGTATGAACCTACCGAGTGGTCACTGTGTGGTGAGCTGCCATCTTCACCACAGGGTATCCGCTGCAGTGTGATGTCTTTCTTTGGACCCATCAGTTTTGGCAGACCTAGCCTACCTTGATTTTTGTGAGTTAAGCTGTATCATACCAATTTGAGAACTTAAATAACGGCAAAGGTATGCTCGCTCCAGGCTCATCTCCATGTGAAAAGCTGGCACCTGACAAGCCAAAGTATGAACTTTTTGGACACTGTCACCCTGCACTTAGGCTGTAGATGTTCATGTAGGCTGTGGCAGAAGTTACTGTTTCCATCTCTTCTCTGCCTTGAAGGTCAGACCTTTTCCACCAGCACTTTAGCTTGGGAGGATGTGCATTGGCAGCACAGCCCACTCCAAGTGGATGTTGCTAGATTATCTCTAGAGAGCTTATTGCAGAGAGACCTGCTGCTTATTTCTAGGATGAAACCATACAGCTCCTCCTTTGGGCTGGCATAGTGCTCCAGCTAATGGAGGCAGCTATTCAAGCCCTCCCCTGAGGTAACCTTTGTGTATGCTAAATGGGAGATAGTTCAGCCCCCCCTTTGAAATGCAGGTAAACTAAGTCATCCCTGAGTGCAAACCAAGAGCATCTTCATGGGGAAGTTTTCTGCTGAAACCAAAGTGAAACTTTACCCTTGGCTTTCTTATTGCTACCTCCTGAGTCACCACATCCTTCTCTTGTCACCACCACCTTTCAGTTTAGAAAGTGGCAACAAACTATGGTAAGCAATAAGTAAGCAAGAAGTGGGTCTCTGTGTTTGTGGGGAAGGGATGAATTTATGGAGGGCTTAAAACATGCTCTTTCAAAGCATTGAACACCAAAGGGTCCACCTGGGGAGAACTTTTCTGGCGTGCTGCAATTTTACATTGCTCCCCTACATTTCTTGTGGAGACAAGACCCAAGGAATCTGAAGACTTGGATTATTGTCCTGATCCTGCAAGAGATTTCCTCTCTTGCCTAGCCATGGGCAAGTCCTTTAGGTTCACATTTTCAAGCACGGGCTTTAATTCTAGCCCTGTAGCTCAAGATATCCAGAATCTGTCTTACACATGTATTAATCACTTACAGCTCTAGCCAAAATTAACAGAAGCTGCCTGTACACAGAAGTGCACTGAAAATTAGATGCTACTTAGAAAAAATAGGGCCAGCTCTGTCTTACTCAGCTTGCTCATATGTTCAGTGGAGATGATAACACCTGTCCAGCTGGGGAGACATCAGGCTAAATTAATTAATGTTTGTGAAGCATGTGAAACAATTTCTTTTTTTTTTNTGTAAAGGAGAAAAGCTGTTTGAGCATTGTTTCTCTGGTTTTGGTGTTTTTATTGGATTTAAATAAGCATAAACATTACCTCCTTCAACAGCAAGCTGCCCATAAAGAATTTAGTTTTGATTGCAAGGATTAAGGCATGAGATTTTGGTTCCTCTCACTTGTTTATGAGCAGGAATTTGCTACACATAAATCACTGCAGGTCAGAACATTGCTGTTCCCTTAGCATAAGGTAAGAGCACAGAATCACACTTTAATGTTGTGCAATTGGACAGGATTTGGCTTGTCCTGATTTTGTGTTCTGAGAACTCAGACTGCCCTTTGTGCTTGATGTTTTACCTCTTTTTCTCCTGAAGGTCCAGTGGAGAAATCTGACTAGGCGCATTTGTATCAATCACTGGCAGCCTGCTCTTTGCCTGCATTCAGTGTTTTGCTGAAATTAAAGCACAGCTTCCTTCTCTTTTGCTCTCTGTGGGATTTCCCAGTGTTTCACCAGGCTGCAGTTTGATGAACTCTTCAAGCTGGCACTGATGCTAAAAGAATCAGTTGTATTTTCTTTATACCTGGGCTATAAGGTGGACCAAATCAAGGAAGCAGCGTGGCTCAGGAAATAACCGTTTCTGTTTCTTAATCAATCAGCTTAGTTTTGTGCAGTTCAGTTTCACCGTAGAGCTGAACAGCAGGACAAGAGCAGGAGCTGCAGAGAGAGCGTGTCAAGGACAGATCCTTCAGGTGGCCTTGCCTGGTGGTGCTTGCATAAATGCAGTCTTGCGATTTGCCATCTTGTGCCTCTTCATCTCTCTTAGTGCCACTGCCTCTTGGTGGCAGGGGGATGGTGGCAATAAGTTAATTTTACTCAGTAGCCAGCAAGCAATGGGGATAAAGACCCATATCGGGCCTTTCTGATCCCAAGGCTATCCCCCTCCCCCTTTCCATTCTTTGGTTTACTCAGTAAAGCTACCCTGATTCACATAAGCTAACAATCTGTTTGAGAAGAAACAATTAGGCCCACAGAAGTTGTTGACATCTTATTTTCATTTTTTCCAATGGCATAACGGGTACTCCAGTCCAGCTTGTCCTTTTGTGTTCTCCATCCCAGGCATTCCTCCCAGATGCACAGACCCTGTGAGGATGGGGACAGAACAGTGGCCCTCCCAGACATTTTGAAGCAAGAGACTGCTAATGACATTTAGCATTTCTCACAGACCATGATGTGGCTGCTGAGCGGGGTATTAATTGAAAACACTGCCCAAACTAGGCAGCCTCCCTGGGCCAGCTGTGGGCCGCTTCCCATGCCCTCTGAGCCCACAGTGCTGGCAGTTGCTGGGACGAGCCTTAGAGCCCAGGGAGGACGGACTGTGGTTGCAGGAGGCCATAAGAACAGCTCGGGTGTCTTTTCCAGGAACTCGAGTGCACACTCCCTGCTTCTTCTTTCTCTGTGGTCTTTTGGAGTTCAGCGTAAATCAGATCCTGAAAACAGCATCCTGCTGCAGAAAAGCCAATGGTCCTAGAAACAGACTCCTACTACAAAAAAATCCTACAGGAGCCAGATGCCCCTGATCCTGACAAAGATTGATCAAGCTGCTGGTGGTATCACCTTACACATCGTTTTGGCAAGGGGGGAAGCACAGAATGATGGAAAATTTTCAGGTGGAGTTGTATTTAAGAGCTTGTTTATTTTTTTATAATTTTAATTTTTTTTTTAAGTAGGAAAGAGTCATTCTACATGATACAGTGCCCACACAGAGACAGAGGGAGAGGAGGACTTGTGGGTACGGAGGAGCAGCCATTCCTGAACGCAGCGTGCTACAGATGTATGCTTTGTGAGAGGTCGGATTAGATTGTTGCCGTGGAAAGGAAGTCTATTAAATGGAGATACGGGAAGCTCTGTGACAAGTCTCCCGAGGCAGGGTGAATCTTTGGGCAGAGAACTGCTTTGGAGATGGGAGAAGAGAGAGATGCTCAGCTGCCCTGCCAGCCCTTGCAGAGCTGCGATGCCGAGCCTTCCCGCGGCTCCTTCTGCAGCTGAAACCAGGTCAAGCACCTCACTTCTGCTTCGCACCCGCACGGTAAGTCGCGATGCTTCTTTAAGAACCACTGCTTTCGGGTAATTACCGACGTTACTTGCTTGCATTTCACCGCCCGCGGCGGCAGGTGCTCCCCCCACCAGCCGGGATCGGGCCCGGACTCCGCGAGGGCGTGCGAGTCTGTACGGGCCGCCAGGGGGCGCCGCGCCGCGCCGCGCCGAGCCGAGCCGAGCCGAGCCGAGCCACGCCGGGCGGGGGCAGGGCCGGTGCCGCCGCCTCCCGTCCCCCGCGGCCCCGCGGCGGGCAGCAGGGCCCCCTCCCCGCCCTGGAGGTGGCTGGGCTCGGCCTACGGGCTGGTCGTCTCTGTGGGGTGCGCCTCGGCTACCCGTGAGGAAAAGGCGGATGGCCGTATGGCTCCGCAAGGGGAAAAAAGTGGAGGCGGTGTCGGATGCGGCGGTTGTGGCATCTCGGGGATGTGCGTGTCAGGAATAACGTCCCTGGCTGTTTGGAAGGATCAGTTTGTGAACTTTGCACTCCTCGGTGCAGTCACCAGGCATCGTTTCGAAGGCGTTTAGGACAGCAGAAGAGGTTTAGTACAAAAGCAGGGAGAGCATTAGTCTGGGAATGGCATCCCTTTGCTAATCTCCTGTGCTGCACGGCGTTTGGCCGTTCCTCCTCGCCCCATCGGCTGCACGCTGGTATCCCACGGATCTGGGGTTGTTGCATGGAACATTCCTTATAAAGACATCTCTTGGCATAAAGGCGGTGCCTGGGAGCAGGATCCTAGGTTGAAATGAAGCTGCCTTGGAATAAGTAAATACCAGGGGTTTATTTCCTATTGAGCTAGCAGACAGTTTTTGCTCATTTTGCCGCAGTTTGCGGTGTCTGACCAGATACGGGTGGATACTTCTTGTCTTCCTTCCTCTTTATATTTCCAGTCTGGGAAACAGCAAAAAAAAAAAAANAAAAGGATGAGGCGGGCTAGCCAGGCAGCCAGCCTCAGGAGATGGTAACACAGAAGAGCTATTCATTCTGAGAGCCAGTTGCTCCTCGCCCTGCTAGATTATAAATTGGACACCTTATTAAGAGCTGATCCTCCAGCAGCCCCACCCAGGGCTGTGCTCATGCTCTAAACCGGCAGAACGTAATCCCAGTTCACTATTGATGCCTGTTACTGGATACGCACGTGTACAAGCGGGGCAAAGGATACTAGGAGAAAGAAGCAGCATCCTGGCTGTTTTCTGAACGATCAGTTTAAGAAGGCAGAGTTTTGGAGAGAATGTGGAGGAGGGTGGTTTGCACTAAAATTTGAGCACTTTTATGATGGTGCTAGCCGCCTTGCCAAATAATTAAATGAGCTTTTTTTATTTTTTTTTCCTTGTTTTCTCAATTTTAACTTAAAAATGCTGAGTCACTGGCATGGTGTGCCAACCCAAATATTGCTGCAGGGATCAGCCACTGAAAGAGCCTGATGAGATATAACCCTGCCATGGCATAGGCTTTGAGAGGGCCTCTTTGGTGATTCCCAGTTTCTCTTCTGATGATTTGCTTGGTCACTTATTTCTTGTCACATTAGCCCAAAGGTCTGAACAGATTTAGGCAGATGTCAAGTTGAACCGTTATTGCAGTGAAAATTTCATGGGACATAAGTTTAACAAATTCAGCAAAGTTTTATCATCGTTGGCAAGACTGCCAAGCTTTTTGACCTTCATACATCTTTCAATCATTTGGAAAGTTCTCCGTCTGGCATTTGAAATGCACAAAGTTGTTGCCAGAAATAAATATCTGACATATATTATTCAGGGCTTATTTTTATGCTGAAGAAAACAGGATGGAGTATTATAAACCTGTTCCAGTGTCTGTGAACAGTGTCCTTGGTTATACATAGATGGGTTTTGTTCCAGGCAAAAACCAGCTGAGGGCTTCATGCAATGCCAGATGCATTGTGGGGGTTCTGCATCATTAGAAGGTTTATTCTGAATATTGTATAGATATGTGGCTTGTTGGTTTCCCTATTGAGGTACTCTCTTTTACCTTCCTTGACAGGCAATTTAAACCTAGATATAAAAAGTAACGTGGAAATGCAACCTTAAGACTCCCTCCCTGTGTAGCAGTGAATTATGGACACAGATTCAGGTGTATTCCAATTATATCTTCTAGACTTTGTGTCTTGCTTTGTATCTCATCCACTTTTGTGTTTGCCTTAGGAGGAAATAAATAACTTTCAGATCTGATTATCATTAGTGACTCATTTGTCATCTGAAAATGTTTGTGAGATTCTCTCCAGGTTCCGAGTCCCTGACTGTCAGTGATGTGTTGGAAAGCAATGACTCCTCAGATGTTCCTGGTTACCTTTATGTATCTGCCTCCAATTACTTTATGTGCTCATGAAAATGAACATAAGGCAGCTTCAACATTTCTCTCTCTCTTTTCCTCTCCTAGTTTTTACATAGGACACTTTTGCCAGTGACTGTTTCCCAGTAAAACAGTACCTCTGAATTCATGCTGTGTTTGTATGTCTGCCTGCACGAGATTCCATGTGCCCTACCTCCCCCACCTCCCCAAAACTGTGGGGAGGTGTTGACTGTGTTGATCAGTTAATTTGGCAAAAGCATACAGATCTGAAAGTGAAGTTCCAATAAGGTTAAAAGAGAGAGGCAGATGGGTACACGAGAGAACTCGTTTGTGCTGGAAGTGTCACGGTGCTGGCAGCTCAGCTCACCTTTTATCAGGCACCAGAGAACTCCCACTGGAATGTGCCCTTGGAAATCAGACTTCATCCTGTCTGTAGGTCACAGGCTACTTGTTCATACTGGTGGTTTTGGTATGGTTAGAATAGAAAGGCTGGGTTGAAAAACTGGAGTTTCTCTTTTGACATTTGTGGTTGTCTCCCACAGGAGATCAGGAATCCATAGTTATGTCCTAGGCACTGGGGAATCTCTGGTGCACACAGCTTCAATTTGAGTATTTATTTTGTTACAGAGCAGTATAACTGTCAGATTGAATGGAATATTAGAAGTGTGGATGTCCTTAAACCAATTTTTGCTAAGCTCATGGAGGCTTTGAAAATAGGGGCAAAGCCTTGAATACGAACTGGGACTGAGTGGTCAGCAGAGCAAAGAGTAGAGGTCAAGCTTGCTTGGTCATCTTACGCTGCTAAGAAAATGAACTGGAGCATTCTTGTACAGGGCACCATTTCTAAACCTGCCAGGTAGTACAAATCAAGCATAAGGGCCAAGTTCAATCTAGCAAGTGGTGATCAGAAATGGTGCTGAAGAGATGAGTTTTTTTCAGAAACAATTGTTGGGATTTCTGGGATGCACAAGTTCAGATGAACATTAAATGTTCCATTAGTCTTAATGCCAGTGATGGAGAATGGTTGACATTATGGAAATGTAAAATACTTTTCTACACCATCATCGGCCCAGGCTCTTGCGACGATTCAGCTTCTGCCAACTTCTCTTCATTCATTTGCTGATCTCAGCCAAGCCCTTGAAGAGCTGGGTAATGGTGTTATTTGCATGGGAGGTGAAGATGAGGTAGAGATGGGTGTCATGTGTGTACTGCTGACAAGTCAGTCCACGGTGCCACTGAATCTTCTCTAGAGGCTTTATATAGATATTGAACAGGCTGGCTGAGGGGAAAGAATCTTGTGTTATTCAGCAGGTCGAAAAGGTTTTGGAGGTTAAGGAAAGAGCAAGTGTTTATCATAAATCTCTTGGGTGTACAAGAGATTTATGTAAGGGATGTCTGAAGATGTACCAGCTCCGTTCCATAAGGCTGCAGATAGCATTTATTTTCAAACAGCCGAGCTGGTTGGAGAGCCAACAGCCATTCCAGATGCTTGCCACCAATCCTCTGCTGATGGTGCCTATACCACTTGCTCTGCTATTAGAAAAGGTGTTCCAAGGTCTTCCTAACGATCAGGTGAAGCCTCTCAGATACTTTTAAGTGCTGACAAAGGTGGTGTTAGTTAACCCAGCTGACATTGCTTTACTTTTAATAGCAAGCTGTTTATTAGCACAGTCTTACTTGCTGTTTTAGGAAGAAGAGGAGGCTGTAGTATTTCTTACAGAACAGGGACAAAGCTTCAGACGGTCAATGTGTTGCTGCTTCCAGGCCTTAAGACTGGTAAGATACAAGTCTGTGACTGGATGCACCTACAAGAACAGGCCATGTTACTCCTGTTTTGATGGACATGTAGTTGGATATTTTGTGCCAGGCATATGTGTGAAATATGTCTGAAGTACTTGTTTGTTACATGCACAACTAAAATTGTGTGTATTTGGAGCTGTGTTAGCCTCCTCTGTAAGCAAGAGCTGTAGTATAAGTACACAGTGTGGTAGAAGTCTAGGTAACAAAGGTATCATTAGTATCCAAATCTACTTACAGAGTGTTTACAATAAATTTGTATTAATTATGATAAAACTGAACCAACAAGTTATAATAAAATGGTTAAGACCATCCAGTTGGGGGCAAAGAAGAAAGCTTCTGTGTTCAAAGGATTGTTCAGAAATGGGAGGAAGCAGGAAGAAAATATGTGAGTGTTTTTTAAGAGATCCTGGTGTTCTTACAGGATTTCCAAATCCAAAAATATGGAACTGCTGAAGAATCCTTGATGCACACACAGACAAAATAGAGCAAGATGTATGTGGCCCAATTGTAAATGTGTCTGTGTGCTGGTAGTGCTTTATCACAGAGAGCTGATAGTACCCACTCCTGTGACTTTTAGGTAATGAAAAGTTATTGAATGGTCACCTCTGAGTACTCCTGGTGTAACTCAGGAGTCTTCCCAGCATCCCAGAAACAACCTGCAGCCTTTCTGAAATGTGGAAATGAGCATGCAGTTTTTAAATTCTCCCTTCATCAAGAAACTTAGCTGCCCTTCCATGTAAAGCTGCTGATTTATTGTATGACACAAGCCTGCAAAAATGGGCCACCCTAATGCCTGAGCCTGGCTCTAAATGAGTTTCCCAACTTACTGGTCATCCTGTTTTTGAACTGGGCCAGAATGGAGCATCCTACCTTAACAACAGTCTGAAACTCTAGTGGAATTTGGACTCGGATCCAAACTCAAGGCACAGGCTCTTCTGTAAACAAAAATAACTGGATCACAAGCTATTTTGAGGTGCTGACTTTTAGACACGAAATGTAGGGCTTACATAGGTTTTTACTCCTGTCAAATACATCTGGACGCTATCTTCCTTTCAGCCAATATTCTGAAAGTGCTGTCGTCAGCTCGGAGCCAAATTACTCCAACTGGAAGGTGGAAACTGTAGTACAACTGACTTTATTCACAGTAAACACCGATGGTTTTTNCTGATATAGTTTCTGTCGTGGCCACTGATGAATAGCATACAGAATGCTGGGCCGAGATAAGAGCCAACAGCATGGGGGGAAAGCCTTCTCTAAATATGAATCCACACAGTTCTGCCCTTGCTGACAGGGAGGTTGTTAACAAAATTGGTGCTCCTGGTACCATTTACATAGCTGCCAGAGCTGCTGATTGCCATTACCTCTTCCCTTCCCTCAGCCCCTGCTGGCAAATCTTGGGTTTTGTCCTATTTACTTGGTTATAACCTAGTGTAACAATATGAATAGTTTTCATTCAAGAAGAATGTGGCGAGATGTAGCTGATTATAAGGGATGGGAGGCAAAGAAGGAAGTGGTATGATGGGACCTTATTCTCAGTGGCACTAAGTAGCAAGCGCTAAAGCATGTTTTACATCAGTGGGAACTGGCTGTCCTGGTGGCCCCACCAGGAGTGTTCCTGCTGTGCTCAGCAGATGGATGGCAGGAGGGTAACGTTCCTATGTTTTAAGGTAAGAGCTCACCTCGGGAGCTCCAAGCAGTCTACAAACTTCATTTAATTTAAAGCTCTGGACTGTGTAAATTATTATCCTGTTGTATCATGCAGCAAACTGGTTTGCTTAAGATGTTACAGGAAGATTTTGGCTTTGCTAAGGGTATAAACTAGATCTTCTGACTCATAAGTCTGGGCTATAATCGGAGGACTCTTCTTCCTCTTAATGTAACTCTTAACCTACCTTCTCTTTGATATTAGCCCATCTTCCCCTAATCACTGGATGACATCTGATCTCTGTGACTTCTGTACAGCATCTGAGATCTAATGTACTTGGTCCAAGATCTTGCCTTTCATTTCTTGCTCTTCTAATTCCATCTCCTTGGTGATTCCAGGAGGCTCATCCCAAGCCTGGCTGCCAAGCCAGGAGCAGAGCGCACCTTGGAAAGCAGAGTGTGCCTTGGTGGTGTATCTCACCACAGCACAGAGATTTCCCTGGACTGACCGCAGGAATGGTCGCAGTGTCCTCCACTAAACTGTAGCGTGGAGGCTGGCTATTGCCACCCACACGCTTCCTGCAATTTCTGCTTAAACACAGTGTTCTTTACTTGCTGCCTGCGGTTGGTATGTAAAGCTGCTTTCTGTAGTTTTAAAGTTGCTGCCCCCTCCAAAGTGCCTTTATTTTAGTGTTCAGTTCAGTGATTCTGACAGAATACTTACTAGCCAGTATCTAAGGCTTTAGTTAGGGTAAAGTTAACACATAGCATTGCTTTTGTCAACACTATTATTTTTCTTTTCTCTCTAATCTCATTAATTGTCTTAGGGTTATTGTTTCTTCCCTCCTCTCCCCCCCCCCCCCAGCCTTTAAGGATTTGCAATTGCTCTTTTGGGCTGTGGATGCCATGAACTAAATCCTGGCCTAATTTACACTTGTAAGACTGATGGATCTGCATATGTGCACACGAAGACACACTTAATAGGATGTTGAAGTTGTTTCCATGTCCTGAAAAATGATGTAGTCTAGAGGACTGATGCTGGGAACTGTCATTTAGGAATTACGTAGTTCCCAAATCTGTAAATCCTGAGGTACAGGTAGCTTCCACCTTGACTGTATAGTTTTACTGGTGACAAAAACTCTCTCTATATTTTAAATTTTAGATGCTGTACTGGTAGAACCCATTACTGGAGTTATAAAACTTTTATAACAGCTTTTCAGACAATACAGCACTTGTCCCATCCTACCTAGGATTAAAGGCTTATCTATACCAGGAGATTTCCCAGATGGAGAACTGGATTCAAATAACCTTAACATTGGTACAGAGAGAGAAAACTTAGATTTAGGTTCAGTTTTGTAGAGGATTTTTACTTTTCAGAATTTCATCTGGGAAAATTTAAAATCTTCTTGTTTGTTTTTTTTTAATCCTAACTTCTTTGTTTTTTGGGGGTGGGTCAGTGTTTTTCTTTTTTTTTGTTTTGGATCAGTTGGAAGCTTTGACTTTGAGTTTTGCAGCTTACCCAATGCAACACAAACAGAGACAAAATTAAAATGAAAGTAGTTTTGAAATAATAATAAAAAAAAGCAGTTATGTTGCATTTCAAGCATACTGCAAAATGTTTCAACGCTGCTGAACTCCTGGTTTTTCTGACTTTCTTCTTAAGGGAAATCCTGGCGAAATTGGCCGGGTTTTGTGATGTGTTTTGATTCCAGCAGAGGGTTTTTTTTTTCCTGGTGGATGGAGGAGAGCTGGACCAGCAGAGCTCCCTGTGCAGAGGGTGTTATTCCAGAAGAGCACTCCCTCACCCTCAGAGAGGAGTGATCCAATATGCCTTCTGTCCAGGGGAAGGAGGGAGGAGAGGGGGGAGTAAGGATGCTTCCTTCCCAGTGCTCGGGGCTGACAGCCAAGAATGTAAGTCTAAATTCAAGCCCGGTGAGTGCTGTGCCAGATCCAGAGAATTTGGAGTCCCTTTGTCCAGAAGCTTGCAATACTCGAGGGAGTTGCCAAATGGGATGTGTGGCATCCATGTCATATCTGATGCATGAAAACTGGTTCCTACTGAGCTTACCATGGTGCCTGAGGCAAAAGTGCTTCTGATTCCCTACATGATGCAGCAATCACCAGAGCACTGCTGTTCTCTGGCTACAATGGCAGTTCAGGACAACCTCCCGCCTGGGGTCAGGCTGAGGCAGATGGCACGCACAGGGAGAGGAGAGGTGGTGCTGCCTTTGACCCTGCTCTCCCTCCCTGATGCCGTTTGCATTTCTCCCTAGGCAGAACCATTAAGTCTGATGACAGAAATGAACCTTTCCCCCTGGACATGGGCCAAAAGGCTTTTTTTTTTTCCCCCCTCCTTTCTCTTCCCCTCCTGTCTCTTTCATAACTGTCATTTTCACATATCTCTGGAACATATCATGTACTACTCTCATGTGCTGTAGGTGCGCTCCTCTGCTTTATTCAGCTATGTCCTGCTTCCCATCTGCCAGATAAGAGCCTCTCCTTGTGTGGCTGATGCTTGCTTGCCACAGGTGACAGGGTGGACCAAAGCCATTGCTTCTGCCCCACAGGAGAGCCTCTGCATGTAGGAGAGAGGGAGATTGCTCTGGAAACGCCACCTAGCAGCCTCTGTGTCAACAGGGCTGTAGCAATTCCTGTGGGATGAGAGTGCCTGTGTTCCACTGTCTCATCGGAAAGTTCAGCCAGTTGTGCTTGTGCAAACCCCTCTGAGGTTGAGCAGGTGTCAGTGAGGACACAGCCTGGGTTGCGGAACTCCTACAACAGGCTGTGCTGGACAGAAAGAAAACTTGTTTTGGGAGGAACTGTTGTTATGCTTCATAGGGATGCCGGTGGGGGAGAGTAGGCAGAGGGAATCCTGTGATGACTCTTCCAAAGACAGCAGTACCCGAGATGTGTTTCCCGTTTCTATACTAATGGTGTTCATTAAATGGCAAGGGTTTGCTGAGGGCTGACTGTGGAGTAACTCTGATACAGTGCATGCTATTGCAGAGCCACATGCAAGGGCATCGCTTCAGCCAGAGGTGGAACAGAAGCAATGTGTTTTGCTGTGGCATGGTTCTTTTGGGCTTGAATTCCCACTAACCTGGGTCTGAAAGGGCCTGCTTGGATGTGTGGTTTATAAGGTTTATAACCCAGGTCTGTACCTGGATCCAGGCCATTGTTAGAGAGACTAAAGGAGATGTGATCCCTCCATCCCTCATCCTCCTAACGTCAGTCATGATCCTGGCACATGTTCCCCCAGCTTTCTGGGGCTTCTCATCAAAGCTGCACTGAGAGCAAGAGCTCTGGACCAGAAAATGAGAGCTAAAGCTTTTTGTTGGGGTTATCCCAGCTTGGGCAGCTGTGCTGTCTCCTGGGCAGCAGCTCAGCTGTTCTGGCTCCACAAGCAGCAGCCTTCTGCTTGTCCCCTGCAGCGTGTGCCAGGAGGTGGGTTTCAGCTGTGAAATGGAGCATGCTCTTCCTGGGTCGGGGTCCAGAGAGTGTGCCCTTTCCCTGGCATCTCACCCGCTCCATCATCTTCTCCTTTCACATAGGGACTGCTTTTTCCCCCTGAGCACAGCGAGCAATTCCCCTGCCTTTCCATTCCCGTGCTGGCTGGGAGTGGGGATTTCTGTGTCAGCCTCCGAGGCAGTGTGACTTGTTTCCAGCACACTACAGGCAGACCTCTATCCGGATGAATGTCCCTGTTAAATATGTATGAATCTGATTGACTTGNCCTTATGCCTGTTCCCTGTTTTCTTCCCCCGTCAAAGAGGAATTCTCCTCCACGGGGAGAGAAGCTGGCACAGTTGTCTCTGGGCTGAAGTGGGAGCTCCTGCTTAGCTCTTGCTCTACGGAGAGCCTAGCAATTTTTTTATGGCAACCAGTGTTTTTTGCCTTGTGCCTCTCAGTACACTGAGGTTTTTATTTGTGTTCAGATGGCTGATCCTTTGGCTTTCTACCGGAGCTTTGTGTTTACGTACCAGTGCAAGGGCTTTGACTCATGTACCCTTGGTGGCAGGCGAAGGGTTGCTCAACCCAGCTGTTCACGTCTTCTCTGCCACAGGCTACCACTCAGCAAGTAAGCAAAATATGTACTGGCATCTCAGCTGGAAGAGTTGCTCTGGGATGGGATGGTTTTCTGTCCTGCCAGCTCCTGGTTTGTCAAGGCTGCAAGTACTGGTGGTGGAGCTGGGACAGGTAGCTGGTGCTTTATAAATAGGCTTATTGTTGTGAATGGGGCAAAAGTCCTAATGAGAGGGGCAGGCTGTAAAACCTGCCTGTGCTGGGCCTGAGGACTTTGGATGGGATTTTCAGTGGTATCAAAGGAATTTCAGTACCTGACTTTTGAGGTTTTGCCTTTTATGCTTTTGGGATGTTTCCCTTCCTCCCCTGCCATCTGGGAATCCTCCCAGAGAAGCCACACTTGTGGTGATGTGAAATAACAGCAAATTACAACAGAGGGATCTCCGAGTGTACGTACTGGCCCACAAGCTGTAGTGCCACCTGCTGAAGCAGTGGGTGGTCAGAAACACCACCTAAGCCTGGAAGAAATCAAGGACTTGTAGACTTCGCAGTCTGCCCCTGCTGCACCTGTCCTACGCTTTTGCCTTTCAGGGAAGCTGGTGAGCCAGCTGATGCCTTGATATTCCAAGCCCTGGAAAGAGAACATCTCCTGTGCCCTGTTGTGTTCCCTACAGATTTCACACTGGGTGGCAGTCCCCTGCAGGGACCTGCACAGGCCACCTGGTCGGGCGGGTGATGTCAGGTCTCCTCATTCTGCCAGATCCGGGAGGGCGTGAACTGAAGAAGGAAAGGCTTTTCCCTCCTCCGCCACAGAAATCCGCTTCTGTGTTTTACTGTGAGCACCCGCGGCACCAGCTCTGCCAGGAAGCCTTCTGTGGCTGGCAAGCTGCTACAGCCTTTGACCAGGGCATCGGGTTCCTGTTGAATCCCAGCCAGAGCTGCCTGTGAAATGGTGGCATGAATCAGGGTGAGCTGGCACCTAGGAAAATGGGGAGGAGAGAGGCCCCTTCCTTGGCTGCCATGGGTGGCAGCCAGCTGCCCCAGTGTCTGTTGGGTGGTGCTCCTCTAGGGATAAAACCCTCTGAGATCCATCCTTCTCCCATGAGCTGGGATGAGACTGTACTGTTGAGGCAGGACTCAGCGAGAAAGTGGCTGCTTCTCCTTCCCCCTCCCCACCACATTATAATTTACATTTAAGATGTATTTATTTTACTTCAGCCCAGTCTATTTATTTTTATATATTTTCTTTGTTCTTTTTTATTTCACTTTGCCCAGCTCTATCTTATTTAACACCCCCCCCCCCCAATGCCGCCCCGAGTGCGTTTCAGGCTGACAGCCCCTCTCACCCTGCTCTCTGCACCTCCCTCTCTATCTGCTCGGTGGGAAGGGTATTCCTCAGGTGCTGGAGCTTACCCTTGCACATAGTCCATCACTGGGGGTGAGGAGCCAGGGAGGGCTGGACCAGCTGGGTGGCAGTGCCCTTCCCAGGCTGATCTTTGCTGTGTGTGACTTGGGTGTTCCACACTCTAGTGGCCACTTGGTCCCACGTGTTTGCTGGCCTTTTCCTCTGACCCCAGGTCTAAGATGGGGCCACAGGCCACCTCTCCCGCAACCCTGTCCCTCTTTAAAGATACAATATGATTCCTTTATCTCCCAGCACCAGGCGAGCCGGGGATGCTCAGAGGCGCGGATTACGCTGCTGCTGTGCATGCCAGGCAGGTGAGTAGGGATCTCTCTCCCCCTGCGCTCAGCAGACCCTCTGGTCATCTCCCTGCCCTTACTTCTTATTTCTGGCGGCCACAGATGGATCCATCTGCCATTTCCTACCCATCAGCAAACTGTGGTGTGTCTCTTCGAGGTGCAGGATGGCTGGACAAGGCTTTCAGGGAAGAGACAGCAGGCAGAAGTGGATGGGCAGTGGAGTAGGGTCTGGCTGCTGCCCCACTGGGAGCTGCAGGGCTCGGCAGGGCAGTGGTGCCTTGGGGGGTAGTGGATGGGTTCAGGCTGTAGTGCAAAAGCTGGAGGGCAAACCAGGCCACACACAAAAAAAGTGTTTTATGGCTTGGCCAAGGGAGTTGTGGATAAAACTTGATCCCAGCCTGTACTGCAAGTGGGTATTCAGGGTTCTTGTTTCTTCAGGTCTGCTCGACTAGGGGCACAATGTATCTTGCCCCATGGATGCTTATAAATATCCAGTTACTTATGTGCTGAAACATAAATTAAAAGCTGCTCTTGGTAAAATCACAGAAGAATGAGCAAAATGGTGATGCTTCCATCCAAAAACCACAGTTCATTTTCCTGTGATATGTTAAGGTGAGAATATAAAGCTTGGCATCTTGGAGTTTTATAACTGAAACATCTTTACAACAACAGAAACATATGGGAATTCAATGTTGTCCGGATCATTGGATTAAAAGCCTGTCTATCAACTTGCTTACCTCTCCACCTATGGCTTTGACTGCACCTGTTTCCACAAGTGTTGGAGCATGTGTGTTTTGTCTGACTTTTCTGTGGCCAGATGATATCATCTTGGAGCATGGGTGTGGTGGTGAAAGATGCACGTAGTGGATTTACATCTCTGGGATAAAGGGAGAAGCTGAAGAAAGATTCCCCTGTAAGCTGGCTTTTATCGTCAGTGCAAACGTCTTAGTCAGCGCAAGCCTGGACTGCCAGAATTGTGCAGCTGGGTGCTGTCAGGGCTACAGCCTCTGCAGCTTCCTGGTTCCCTGGATCAGCCAAGGATTAAGGCTCCAGGAGCTGGTGCTCCTCTGGCAGGAACTGCTGAACCCAGGTCATGCAAGTGGCAAGCATCTGAAACTTGGCATGTGACCCTGCTCCCTTTGGAATTCGGGAATAACAGCCTCCTATTTGATTTTAACAAACCATCCTGAGACCGGGTCCTGTAACACGTAGAGCGTCTATAGACACTGGCTAGAACTGGGAGGTTGCAGGAGCAACCCAACATTTTCGACAACCATCTCCCTAATACTCAAGTGGGATATTGTTTGTTAAGGTACTCAAGTTTCCAGGAAGCAAGGATGTGCAGATACTGTGACTCACTGTAAAAAAAAAATAAAATTAAAAAAAAAATTACTTCTGGTGACTCAAAGGCTTGGGTACTGTTGTTTTCTAGTTAATCACCATGTTCCACTATGGATCCAAAATCCTCTTTTGAGGACCAGAGAAAGTTTGTGGCCTTGAGGATTCTTCTTGCTCTGGTGCAGCTCTCTGGGTGGAGAGATTAACCTCTTGGTGCCCATCAGTACTGTCTGCAGACGTAATTAATTTCTGGGAAGTTACCACAAATGACCTGGTAGGCTCTGAAAGGTGGACTTTGCTAGGGTGTGGGACACTTGGACTTTGCAGGGGTTACCATGTGATTTGAGGAATCCCCACAAAGGCATTTTGCAGGTTTGGCAGTGATCTTGTGATCTGTGGACGCAGGGGTTGCATGAGATGGGCAGTCATTCCCGGGAAGAGACAGATCCAGCAGCGCACTAATGCTGGGAAACCTCACAACTCTGCCCTGCTTTTGCAAGAGGACAGTACAAGAATCCACTTTGGTGTGGCAAAGTTACTTGGTTGACCAAAACGCGTTCCCATTGGATAAAAGGTGAAATTTATATCCTTTGTAGCTTCGTGTTTGATTTTTTTATGTTCTGTGATTTTTTGTGCCAAACAGTACCAAATCTGTTATGCATTGACTCTCCAATAGCTCATCTCCTCTACCCTACAACCAAAGCGTATGCTGCTGTCAGCACAGGAAAATAATAAGCCCACAGATGGGAGCAAACAGTATTTATTTTGAAACCATATGTGATAATTTTACACTTAATTGGTATGTAAGAAACCTGGCGAATCATAATTAAAAACTGAGTTTTCCTTTTCCTAAAACTAGATCTTAAAATGTAACTTGCCTTAAATATGAGATGAAAAGGCAAGCTTTTGAAAGAGATGAAGCATGCCCTCATGTGGCAATATTTTTTCCTTAAAATACCTGTTTGTTTTGTTTTTAATCCCCAAATAATCTATTACAATGAGTTATGTCATTACGTCAGAACTGACATACAGAGTGGATGTCATGATACAAAGCTGGCGTACAGACAAGATGTTCAGAAATAATTATATGTGCTCTCTTGTTACTGGAATCCCTGCATGAGTGCTTTTATTCTAAAACAAGAATAACTCCACACAGGAATTCTCAAATAAGCAACGGTGTGAATTAGAACTTGTCCTGTCCTCCACTCTGCGGGGAAAGTTGCTTTCCATGACCAAAAGCAAAGTTTAAAATTGTTTAAGAACCCCTGTTTGAACAACTTCCTTTGAAACCAGAATAATCGATCTTGAAGGCAATTTTAAGCTAAACCAAAACAAACTGAAAATGAAATACATGTTCACAGAGCTGGCCTAAATAACTCACTTGAAAAATCATGTTATATATTGAGCTGGTAGAACTTCCTTATGTCTATATAAGGCCTGCAACTGCGTGGATAAACCTTTGGAAACCTGACTTTGCTGTAAACTTTACATTTTTTGACATGTAGAGATTGGGTTTTAAAACCCCAGCTGACACCACTCTGATAAATTGGGAAGTTCTTGTCTTACCTGATATAGCATTGTCTGCTCTTACTGTAGATTGATTTTCTCTTTTGCTTCCCTGAATATAAACAGTAAATGTGATTTATAGCAATTACTGGGTCCTAGCAGCTTATTGGGACTTTTTATAGCACTATTTGTGTGATTACAAATGGATTGATATTTTTCACCCAGAACACCATACGGAGAGTAAAGATATAAATGAGAATGAGGATCATGGGATACTTGATTTGGAGATGTATGACGGTTGTCATCAAGTTCTAAAAGGTGGGAACAGACCTAAACCCCAGGGATTCCAGTCTGCAGCCTGGTTACTCTTTTCATTGGCTCTCTCTTTACTGGATTGCTGGGAGGACGGAGGCAAGGAAGACGTACTGCACCCCACCATGGAGCAATCCACAGCTTGACCTCCCTCTGATGCATGATTTCTCTTCTGAGGGACCTGCCAAGGGCTAAGACTCGTCTATGTGGGAGACCTCCGACCCCTCTGTGGCAGCTTGTCACCACTGTCACCGGGCAATCACCTGTGCCACAGGTTCCCTGAGGTTTTCTTCCTTGCAGGGCCTTGCAAAGCTGCATGGGCTTGCAGGGTGGTCAGGTCAGCTGAAAAGCATTTGCTTTCTCCTCTTGTCTTCCACTCCAGCCCAAGCTCTCTGCTACTACAGGCAGCTCCCTCCTGAGCTGAGGGCAGTTTCCACAGGGTGAGGAAACAGGAGAAGCAGAGAAATGGGAAACTTGGGATCCACTGGACTTCTTGTGACTCTGCTGGCGGGGTGCCTGAACGTGTGTGAGAGCTGTGGGTGGTCTGAATTTTGGGTCCTTGATCTGGAGGCTTTGGATATCAGTGTGGATAGCCAAGTTGCTTTGGGAAGATTTCAGGATGAACGAGAAGTGAATTCCTTAATTCTCTCCCCTAGGGTCTCATTGACTTCAGTGGCAGCGAAATCCTTCCTCAGACATAACTTGGCGATCTTTGTTCATCGCATTCTCAGCAACACTCTGTTATCAAGTTCCCTTTGAAAAGGTTTTTGTGCTTTAATCTGCTGGCTGGTTATTTAACTGGTGCTGCTTACAAACCTCCCCTAGTTGTTGCATATCTTGTAATGTTTAAGGGTTTATGTTAGCTCCTTTGCAAAGTATAGGGAAAATGATGATTAGTGAAATCTTCCCAGTATTTTATAAGCAATAGTAACTATTAAATAAAGGGCAATCATATTTGTTTTCACAGGAACTGTGTAAGAATGTGAACCTGCTAGATTAGATGCAATCATGCTCACAACTCTTATACGTCACTTTTTCGCACTTTGGTGCAAAACTCGTGTGTGAGAGTGTGTGCTTGTAGTGAGCCAAGTAACTCAGCACCATAGGAATCTCACCAGCTTCATCTCTGAGCCATTTATGAACACAGGCCTGGACACGTCCATGCAATTTGTTTGCTTGCAGAAACCATCTTGCACTATTTACAGTCAACGACAGCAGTGTCCTTCAAACGTTGGCTTTGATGCAGTACACAGAAGTGCATTTCTGGTTGGCTGGGGTGATGTCCCTGTAGCAGCTGCACAGAGGACCAGAGCGGCCCAGTTGAAGCGGAGGTACTTGCTGACTAGATGAACTGGTCGACTGGTTAAATATTGGTGGCAAGGGAACTTGCAAAACTGCTTTGAAGAAGTGGGTGGGTCTCGGCCACATCCCCACAGGCTTTTGTATTGCACCCTCAAGCTTGATTACCGTTTTCTGGACACCCTTTCCTTCCTGCTCTTCTGCTTGTTTTGCAGGAGATTCTGGCTGGTGGGTTGTGGCAGGCTGCCAGAAGTGGATGGAGACCTGCATTGGGTGAATGACACCTGCCTGTCTTCTGCTAGGCCTGAAAACCTTGCAGAAGGCATGGGACACCCACTCATGGTCCGATCCCCAAGATGCAGGAGATGGGTGATGGTGGCACCCAGGACATACCACCCTGGAGTCGTTGCTGTTAGACTGCTGTTAGACAGTGTGACCTGGGGTTGGCTGGTGGCTTTTAGATGCAGAACACTTAAGGTTGTGGATGTGATCACTCTCTCTAAACTCCTTTTTTTTCCCAGCCCCTTCATAATTTTTAATGCTTTCCATTCAGATAAATCTGAAATGGGTATTGTAGGGGTACATAGCTCCTGCTGCTCTCCTTTGGCAAGGCTGGGAGTGCAGGGCAGGTAGTCATCCCTTCCCTGAGGGGCTTCACTTGTGCATGCTCCCTGTGTCATGAGGGGGGCCAGGCCATTTGTCAGAGGTGGCACAATGACCGATTTTGCTTCTCCCCATACACCCATGAACCCTGGCTGCTTTCCTACTGACGTAACCTGCCAGGCCAGCAGGATGTCGAGGTGGCAGGGAGACAGCAGCTGCCAGGGTTGGGGGGAAACAGCTGGCGGCTGCCCGAGCCCTGCAGATGCTGGCCAGAAAGGTGGGGGTCAGGAGGGGAGAAATGCCTCCATGAAGGAGCTGGGCCACCATGCTTGGTTTTCTCTGAGCCCACCTGCCCCTGCTTGTCAGAGACAATGTCTGTATGGCTGCACAAGGCTTTGACACACGTAGGCAGATGCCAGCGAGGTTTAATCCAGCTGGTTAGGGCACTGCTAGACAGGGAAGTGCTGCCCCAACCTTTAATCACCTGAATGAGTAGCACATGTGCCTGAAAAGCTCAGGCTGAGAATGGCAGCCTTACAGTGAAAGGCAGAGATTTTGTCCAGCACTGATCCTGGCTGATGGCTCCCTCGTGAGGGACAGGCTGCACTGCGGATGGTCCTCCAGGCTGCTCAGGACACCCCTGACATCAACTCAAGCCATCCCTGGCTTGCAGGAAGAGGACTACTTGTCTGGCCCAGGAGAAATCCTGAGGGCCTTGGGGCACATGGCCGGATCTGCTTCTCTTCCAGGAAGTCCTATAACAACAGGATTATTGTACAAGGAGATGACTTAGGCAGGACTGTGGGCTTTAGCAGCACACACACCCACCCCACACACACCCCACCCCCCCAGCTGAAAAGTTGTGTATAATGAGGCTTTCCTCAATGAGACCAAAATAGCACAAGAGGCAGGGAGGGATGTTTATGGGAAAGGCAGGTCTGCTACGCTGGAGCCTCGTGTGAGAAATTGGTCTAGTACCGTCCACTAAAGTTAGATCATGAATTTGGAAAGGCCTAGATGAGGAAGCTCCTTAGTGCAGTTGGATTGATCTCGATGTTTTTATCCTGGCGAGGTCAATTCATGCCAAGAAGCAGCTTCTGTGGCTGTGGCAGAGAGGAACCTAGGAGGCCCTATGGTGCCTTTTCAGGACATCTTTGTGCTAGCCTAATGGGTCAGAGGTGTCCACCTAGTATAAAGAAGGGTACTGTTGAAAGTTGTAACCCCAAAACCCAAGAATCACCTTCTTTTTGAGAAGTTTGAGGTAGGGAGGAGGCAGGGGAGAAATGAGTCTGTTTAGAGTTATCCTCTTACAGTCTTCTCCCCTACTAGCTCAGAGCATTTTCCAGGGAACATTGTTGTTGTTACCCTGGCTTTACTCATGGGGAAACTGAGGCACACAGCAGTAAGGTGACTGGTCTGTGGTAAATGCAAAGCCCAGAGAAGGACCTTGCTTTCTTGGGTTCTAGCCAGATGCTCACTACAAGTTAAGTAATAAGTGGTACAAAAATAGCCATTCTACTCTATTTAGAAATCCCCATTTCCATCAGGAAGCAGGTAGAGGGGGAATCGGCAAGCCCTGCTACTTTTCCTTACTAGCCTGCCTGTCAGTTCCCTTTTACCATTTTACATATGGTCACTTGATACCAGCAGCTGCTTTGGGACATCTATATCTGTCACATCCTTCTTTTTATTGCAGTGCCCAAAAGCTTCAGTGTTCCACCAAAAAAAAAAAAAAAAAAAAGGCCATTAAGAAACCCACCCCTGGTAGCTGAGTTTCCTCCCAGGCTCGGTTCTAAACATGTCACTTTAATGATGTCTAAACTACGTTGCGCTTGATGAGCAAAACATTACTATCTTCTAGCCACATTTGTTTTCCCTGTCTCCCAGAGCATTATAGTCACCCGGGGAGAACTGCGTGTTCTACTTCTCTGCTGTAAAGCTATTATGGGTATGAAAAGTTCCCATTAATCTGCTCCACACATGGATGTTTCTGGATAAAGTTCAGTAGCCAGATCCCTCTTTCTTTGTGTGCATCAAACGAAGCAGAAAAACGCCTCCAATTTAAAGACACCAAATGAATAACCAAATAGATGAGATTAATTTTTGTTTAATCCACGTGGGCAGCGAAGCCAATGGCCAGTGTTTGTATGTGGACTTCTCCCGGGAGTTCATTACCAGCCGAGTCTGTAATAAGTTAATGCAGAGATTCCATGGAAATAGGGGGTTAATTATATGCAGAGGATGTTGGCCAATGTACAGCTTTGAACAACAAAAATAGCCCAAAGTCTTGTGTTTTGGATGTGGAATCAATTAATGAGGTCCGCGACATGTACCAGAATTTGTTAAGATAGTTGCTGTACTATAAGGATGCTTTATTATTATTTTTCTTTTTTTTTTCTAAAAAGCTAAAAAAATAAGTGGATAATGGAAGGCAAGGGACAGAAAGACATGAGACTGGTAATAAAACCCTGGACTTTGGCCTGGGGCCAAAGCAAGCTTTTCAATGGGTTTGAAGTTTGGACGACAGCAGAGTTTGAACCGGTTTTCACTGACTGTCCAAAAGGTTATACCGTAATGGATGGAGAGAAGAGGTTGCTTTTAGTTTACCAACTCCCTTCTCTCTGCTGGCAGGAGTGTTATGCTGCTAATACGCTGTAGTCATTAGACTGATGGGTATCAGCATGTGGTGCGGCGAGCTGCAGATTCAACTCCGAAGCTGAAACATAAAAAATTCTCCTTGATGCTGGTTGGCACAAACCTAATTTTTTCCCCTTTCCACATCTGGTCCTAATATAAAATGTGTCTTTCTCTCTCTCTCTCTCTCTTTTTTTTTTNTGCCACATCTTTGGAAACGGCTTCTCTGAAAAATGGAGTGTCCCCCCCCTTCCCCTATATTTCTAGGTTTTAGAATTAATTGTATGTATGTGTGGTAGTTTAATAGTACAGCTTGGGTAGTGAATAGAGCACAACACCGAGCCTTTGCAGAGGGATGTTGTTTCACAAGAGAAAGACTAGATTAATTTACTCCCCTTCAGTGTTCAGAGCTGTGAAACAAACTTTTGGCTGTTACAAGTTTTCAAGGAGCCCCTTAAACAGGTAGAATGCAAATTTAAAAGAAAAAGATCTGACCCATTTTCACCCCCTTTTGTTATAGCACAAGCGCTGGGCATGCTCCAGGCATTTTGTAAGTCACTCAGATCCCACTGCTTTTCTTTCTCACCCCTTTCCCTCAGCTTGATCCCTAAAGCCATTAGTTTGTTCCTAGAAATTATCTACTCATTTGTTGTGTTGTATTTTAGGTTTGTTTTGTTTTGTTTTGCACACAGAAATCTGCAGGCCAAAGCAAACAGCACTTCAGAAAAATGTTGCAAGACAACCCAGTGTTGAGCCAAGTGCCCCTGATAACTTCTCTGCACCTTTGCTGAAGCCGTGGAGGCTGGGGCCACCAGGTCTCTGAGAAATCACAGCAGGTAAGATTTGTTTAACTAATTAGTGGCAATCCTGAACAACTCTGTGGGCTATAATTTATGGGTTTTCCACCAGGTTTTATGTTCAGCTTCTCATGAAGAGGGCGGGCCCCCAGATGTTTTAGCATGTGGACTGCTGGAGCCTGTCTGTCAAGGTCTGGAGATCTCAGAGGAGCCACCCCAGGGTGCAACAAGGTGGCTTGAGGTTGAGTGCTCCTGCAGCCCCCTTGGTGGGCCAACCCCAGAACTGATCCTTGTCCTGAAGGTACTTGGGGGAGATCCAGGATGCGGGCTAGGACAAGGGCAGGATGGATGCTGGAGGGGTTAACAACAGTGTGAGGAGGCCAACTGTATGAGGGACCCTGGAGAAGACTCAGTCAGCCGAGGCAACGCAGGGACCACCCTGACCTGACCTCTGCCTGCCTGGTGGCTCAGAGTTAAAGTGTTACCAAGTGAAGGTGGCTGCAGCCTTTGCGCTGCAAATCTGGTGTGCCCATAGCCTCCCAGGAGCACCTGGGGACAAGGTCAGAGCATGAGGGAGGGGAAGGTTATTTCTGTGGCAACTCTGTAGATAGAGGACAGGAAAGAGAAGGTAGGGGAGGTCAGGCAGGAGGAGATAACTGGGCTGAGGTGCCCAGCCTCAGGCCAATGAGGAGACACAGAAGCTGTGGGGCTTGTTAGTCAGGGTCCCAGCCTGCCAAAGGAGCTGACTGTAACAAGTGTGGCTTCCTATCCATTGCACAGGAGTGGGCAATGCTTTTATTTTGCCTGTAACACCAGGGATGGGTTCAGGCACTATGTTACAGGTGCTCTAACAAGGAGCGCTGGCAGGCAAATCCTCCATGTCCCCCAGTACCCACCAGGTGTTAGAGCAGGAGCAGGCTACATCTGCTCCCTGGCTTGACCAAACTTCAAATGGAAATGGTATATCCCAAGTACCAGAGCACCACTCAACTCCCTTGTTTATATCCTGCAACTGATCTGATTAGGGTCATAACCAAGTGGAAAGGGAATGTCCAGCACCATTTATGCTGTAAGTGTAAAAAAAACCCAGTGTATCTTTTGTTTTCTGAACAAAATCTGGGAGCATCATAAGAGATGGAGTCTTTACTGTGTCTGTATCTGTCATTTTTAGTTCTTACTTTTCTGGAAGTGCTTTAGGATGGGGCAATGTGCTGCTGACACAGCTGAGCAGTGCCATGTCCTGTGTCTTCAACTCAGCTGAAACTCTTCACAGAGCAAGAATGGATGATGGCAGCCTAATTCCTCTGTTACCAATCTGAGCAAGGAAGTATAATTATGATAGTTATCACTGGGGGATGTTTCAAAGGGAATGCATGCTAGATACTCTGACTAAGCACTTAATTTTTTTTTTCATTAAATTGCTTCCAGCCCAGCAGCTAGCTCTACATACATAATAGCTCTGTTGGCTTCAATGAGGTCCTCCAGCTAAGGTCAGCTGAGCACCTGCCCCATGAGAAAGGGCCGTAGAGCAGATGCAAGATGCTGTGCTGTCACCTTATCTGCTCCTCTCCCCTCCTGCTGCAGACCCCCGGCCCACTGGCTACTTTTCAGCATTTTGCCTTGTATAGTTTTAAATAAATCAGTCTCCATCTGATTTTACTTTTCAACCACTCGATCATTTCCCTTTTAAAATTCAGATTTTTGTTCACACTCAAATAAAAATACATGGCAATATTTTATAATTTGTGCAGTGTATCCCCAGGCACAAATTATATTGTAATAATAAACTGGCTAGCTTGTTTTAATAGTTCCTGGCTTTTGGCTTTATGTAACACTGCAGGTGTGATTCTAGTAGCAATACTGTAGGTGTGAATTATTATGTTAACGTAATAGGCCGTACTTTATTGTGCTTTATTGCTTAATTGGCTTCTTCCATAAGGATTCTGCAGTTGTTACTGAGAAATAATGCCAAGCTTTTCCACGAAGACTGATACTCTTTTTTTTGGTGTTTGCTAAGGTTAGTCTGATTTCAGTGCATGACTGGGTGTGGGAAATGAAGGAAAGATGTCATTAAATGAATTAAGAAAATGCTTACTAAGTCCTTAATAAAAAGCAGAGCCGGCTAAAAGATGCTCCTTGTTATGTGTAGATACTTGTAGCCCCAAAGAGCCCTTTGGGAAAACAGCTGGCTGAACTTTCTGGCAAAGTAAGCCCTCTCTCATATTCAGGGGATTCCCAGGTGGTGGGTGATACCTCTGGCTGCTCACACGCTCTGTGATCTCCTCTGTCCTTCCCACCATCTTACTTTTGCCAGAGGACAGAAGAAGATCAAAGTCATCCTTGCAGCAGTGCACAGGCCCTGATCCCCTTGCCAGCATACCCCTACAGGAGCACACCTCTGATCCATCCTGTGTTGGGATACCTGCCTCCCCCAGCCATGCTGACTGGCCCAAAGCAGCAGGGATGCAGGCAGCCCTTTGGAGCAGTGCAGGGACCCCATGTGTGGGTCCTGCTGCTGTGCCTGGGAATTGAAGGGACAGGGAGAATTCCTGGGCGTGCCCCACAGTTACCTCTGCCACTTGGAACCTGAGATACCTCTGGTACATGCAGCCACACAGTGGTGTGGGGACCAAGGATGTTTTTTGATGACTAGAAATAGTGAAACTCCCGTGAGTCTCTCAAATTCCCACCAAATATTCTTGCTAAATTATTTCCACTTCTGCTACTCTCTTCTCAACACTGTGCTTACTCATGCTGCTGAAGTTCATTGTTGGCCTCCCTGCTTCATTTAGGCCTTTTTACATTTGTCTGGAACTGCAGGTTTAGCAGAGGAACCTGTATTTACATTCAGCTGGGTGAAATGTTTATGCCTGGCATCTTGTTTGCAGGGACAGTGGGGTATGTGATTTCCTAAGTGGGACTTCCATCATGCAGAATAGGAAACTTCTGATTTGCCCTTCTTCTTGTAATGGTATTTTCCAAAACTATTAATGAAAAGCAGGGCTGGGCAAGAACTATAAAGTATAAAACCAGATCTCGATTTTGAAGGTTTTGCTTGGTTCTCCCAAAATGGTGAGGCTGTATGTGTGTTCAATGCTCAAACTGAACACACATCAAACTGAAAATCTGCAGACCTGAAAGCCCAATGGATGCATCATTAACAGTCTGTTTAACAGGAGTCAGTGATGTAACAGGTTGTCTTTTTCTATGGCTGAGGATCAAAAAGTGTAGTACTTGGACCTGTGTTTTTCCAGGTCTCACCAGGTCCAACCCACGGATGATGAGCATGTTTGAGCTGTGTTTGTGCTCTCTGCCCAGAAAGAGAGGACTCGTCTCAGCCAGAAAGATCTCAGTGAGATTTGTGCTGCAGTGGATTCCACCATTTGGGATCTACCCAAGGGCTACATCATACTCTCTTAGAGATAGGAAAACTTCATAAAGAGAAGACTTTGAATTAAGAGTCTGCTGTACATTGCAACATTTATCATCGTGATTCACATACCTCCAGTGTTACTGCAAATCTGGGCAAAATGTGAAATGATTCTCTCTCTTGTCTTTGACGAAATGCAACATGCTCCAACCCTGCTGACTCTGAAAGCCAGCTCTGCCCTGGTTTGGTCCATGTACATTGTCAGGATTATTGGAAAAGCTCAACAAACCTCAGCAGCGTAATCTACCCAATTAATTTTTAAGTACTTTGGGAAGCATTCAGTATTTTTTATTTTCTTTTCACCTTATACACATCTATAGAAACCCTCAGAGTTCTGCAGGTACGTATCGAGTTATGAAGGGGCTGGAGGCACATAGAGAGCTGGAACATGATTAATAACTGTCAAATTATACAGAACACTTCAAAATCCCTTAAACCCCTTAAATCATTTCCTTCCTCTACTTTTTTCCTAGGAAGTAGGACATGAACCTTTACCTCATTTCTGTCATTCCCTGATGTAGTCCCTTCGTTTGTGACTGGAGAGGATCTGAAGCCATGGGCAAGGCACTCAGAAACTTTAAGGCAAAGTCCTGACATGGAAAAAAAGGAAGACTTGGTGAGCTGCAGCACGGAGGATCACACATGGAAGTAGCTCGAATGTCCATGCCAGCGCCAGGGTCCTCAGGCTCTTTCATCATGGGAACCGCAGCTTGACTGCCAGATAAACCACCTCCTTTTGTATTCACAATTGCACAATATCTCTGCAGCAGCTCTAGAAATGTCTCAGAGAGAAAAGAAATGGAAAATCTTTTCTTGCATCCTTAGCATAACAAGTGTTTTTACAAAAATAAAAATTGTGCGTTTTAATTTGGCCCTTTGCCATACCTCTGCTCTGGGTCTGAAGGGTTTTCTTTGCCAGGAGACAAGCAGAGGCAGTCAACTATTTGCAGGCCCCTGACAGTGTTGTAGGGTTTATCAATTTTAGGGTTGTTTTGTTGTATATATTTCAGTATTGTTTTATGTTTTAGATTGTATGAGCTAACTATTTATTTTGATGATGATGGATATTGCAGAAAAGAATTAAGAACTGAGTTTATATTTTTCATTGCTATTTGCTGTGGAGGCCTCAGAGTAAATGACAGGAGAAACCCAGAAACAGTTAATCGAATGTTAAGCAAAACGAATGAGGCTTGTATTGTGCCCTGAAGGTCATTAGACTCAAGGTCTGAGCAGCTGCCAAAAGGAGTGAGCTCCAGGGCGGGAGCACTCATCTGAGAAATCCGCGTTGCTGGACATAGACGGGTCGAACCTGGGAGCTGGCTCCAGGCTGAGCTCAGCTGCCATGGCTGGATGTGGGGTAGGACCTCATCCCTTCTCATACTCCTGTACCAAAGAGCTCTGCAAGGGGATGTGAAGGCAATTCCCATCTCGTGGGAGGGCAATGGGGATTTATTCATTGCTCCAGCCAGCTGGCTGCTTCCTTCACTAGCCCTGGAGCGAGCAGGTAGCTCTAAAATCAGAAAGACAAACAGTTACTGAGATTCAGGGCTGATGAACAGGACTGTGGTTGGCTGTGTGTCCCCTGAGCTGCTCTCCATCCCACCCACATTTTTCTCTCCCCATCAGAGTCACTCTGAGGAGGGGCTGCTCACTTATCTTCCACTTCAGTCCTGTCTCTTTCCAACTTGGAGGTGAAGTTAAACCACAGGATATGGATACAAGATGGAAACAGAGAGGCAGAGCACCATGATGTCTGTTCAACTTTGAAGTGTCTTTCAGTGCCTCTTTCTATGTCAGAGAATAACTTTGACTATATAAAGTCATTAAGTGAAAACTATTATGAGCAAGGATGAAGGTGTATCTGGGTACCCACGCACTGTTGCTTGTGAATGTGAAGCAGCATGTTAAACGTTCCTATAGATCAGTTTGTGTATCTGTAGGGCAGTCTTGATATTTTATTCCTCATTCATGCCACAATTGCCGGAATCCTTTATGCCAGTGTAAACACTGATCTCACTGCATGTTGGAATTACAAAGTATATAAGATGAGAAGTGCTGGAATAACAAGAATGTGTATTTTCCGAAAAAGTAGAAGGTTTCTGGAGGAGGAGTTTTCCCAGAGGGAGCTAAGTTTACAGATCTAACTCATTCAGGCCTTTTTTCTTCTGAAGCTGACACACACAGGCACAAACACACATGGTCCAGTATCTATTTCATGGACGCATTCTTCCCATCTCAGTGTGTAAAGGTCTTGAAAGCAATAGCTACTGGCAGTTCCCCAATTCAACATATCTAATAGGTCCTTTCCAGTTACAAAATCACTAAGGACACATGCCTGAGTCAAAGTGGGGCTTAAACTACCTTGCTGTCAGAAGCAATGAAACAAGCTGCCTGTCCTTGTGGGCTTGATTTGTGGGTTCTTTGTTTTTTTAGTCTTGGTTTGCTGACTGCATCTCAAGAATTGCGTTGCCAGAGCAACTTCATGAACATAACTCCTGCAAGGAACTCCAACGATCTCCAGGACTTTTCAAAATCTAATAATAAACTGCAACGGGTTTTCATTGTTTTCCAAATTTTATGGATTAATAAGCTGCAGGTGGAAGGAAAAAGGGTAGATTTGACTCTTTGCAAACTACCTCTGACTCAGTGGATCTACTCAGATTTAAGAGGACGTGCCCTGCCTACATACTTAACACAGATATGCTGGATCAGCATCAAATGGCCTAAATCTACTGACTTAGATGTAGTATTTCCAATTTACATCATCTCAGTGTTTAAACCTGATGTTGCGTGTGCAGACATGTAATCAGAGCAATGACACTGCCTCCCTGCAGCTCAACATTTGACCTGCTCTGTGTTTGTGTGTTTATAAGCATTTGTTAGTCTAATGATATGAAAGTACATACATGAACACAAAATACCTATGCCTTATTGTGTTTTCCTTCTGCTTAGGTGGGAAATCTCAGCTACAGTACTGTCGGAGTAAACTTTTTGATGCAAACAACCACCAGAGGAGAGAAATGCCTTAAAAACGGTCCTTGTGATTTGCACCTGGTAAGGCCATCCTCACCTTCAGGCTAACAGAAACAGTTCCTTACAGGCCGACATACATTTTCCAGGCCTAAATTTCTTTTAGGAGTTTGTTGGGGTTTTTTTGTTGGTTTTTTTTTTTTTTTTAATGTTGGTATCCCTTCTAGCAATTGTCACGCTGCCTATTCATACTTCTCAGCCTAGAGGAACTCTGGCCAGGCTTTATCTTAGTGGTCTGTATTCCTAATGTCACCAAACCGTTCAGGCTTATTCTTTTGAACAAAATTAATTATCATTAGGTTATCTAGGGGTTTGACTATGGCACTGTGTTTCACTAATAAGCATCATTTTGAAGAGCTTGTGTTTAAAAAGAATTGTTATCTCATTACTTACTGGTAGGTTTTGAATCCTACATCCCTGTTGAGATTGATTTCCTGTACATGCCTAATTACTGATGACACAGTAAGATATAAGCTAAAGAGCTATCTTGCAACTGCCAAAAAAAAAAAAAAANAAGCTTTAAGCCAAGTTCCCTTTGGCTTAAACAGAAGGAGGCTTCATTTAGTAAAGTCACCATGGAAGGATCCTCCTCCGAAAACTTGCAGCAATATAAGGAGTGTGTACAAAACAAGTTCAGACATCAAACAAGGCAACTCCCAAAATGTCTCTGCATTTGTAAACATGCTTCACATCTGCTCAGTTTTGCAGTCAGCATGAAACATAAAACTTGGGATATCTGTCTTATTCCTTTGAATGGATGCTAATTCAGGCTGCAGCTTGATGAGGTGGAGGCTGCAGCTGGCTTGAGAAACTGTTTTAAGAAGAAACAAACCACCCTGTTATATTAAAGATATTTTTATAAAAAAAAAGCATGAGTTGCCTGATCTGATTTACAGTGTGGCCCTATGAATACTTGTTGGAACAACTGCCTAAGCACTGCAGCCGCTGTTAGCCTTTTCCTGGCATCAAACGACAATCTTTGTTCTGAAGGAAGTTTGCTGATGATGAGAGTGTGCAGGGATGGAGAAAAGCTTCTGCCTCCTTGAGATGTGTGTTCTTTGTTCCAGATTATGTGTGAAAATGGCTAGGGAGCCCTTATTGGGATGTGTATTGAAGTTTTGTGTGACCACTGCAACTGCGGACTGGCCTGCTTCAGGAGATACAACTTTTCCAAATACCTATTAGAAATTCCTGCAGTGAAAATGGGAGTGTAGTGGTTTATATGGAGGCAGGATGGCATGGCTTATCCCCAAATTAGAAAGATAATATACTTCATCAGTAAAAAGTGGTTTCATACCAGCATAGGTACCTGCACAGCAGCGATTGTACTCTTCAAGACCACATAAATTAAAAAAAATTTATATAGTAGCATCAACCTATATTTGGTACATAATTCTAACCTGTGAGTGTTTATGGAGAGCAGCTGTGAGATACATGTGCTGTAAAGTGAGTTGCATGAGGTGACTTTTGTTTGTGGCCAGGCACTAAAAGAGGCTCTTTTTTTAAATGTTAGCAAATATTGTAGGCACTACGCTACCAGTTAATGTATCTTCTGGATCGAGTGTCTGGAAGGATTGTATGCCCAGAGCTGCTTATCAGTGTCCTTTCTCTGCAAGTTACATCTCTAAGATTTACTGGGAGAGCTGCTGATCTGATTTGCCTTCTGCACTTCAGCTAAAATATCTACCTGTACAGCTGACTATGAAGAAGGGCTCCTGTCCCTAGCCCAAGGCTTTTGGCTTGAGGCAAACTGTATCAAGTACAACAAGAACAAGTGGACCAAGACTGAGCTGGACTTTTAAGAGCTTAAGCATATGAAATTGAAAGAACAGGGTCCAACAGTTTTACAAACTTCTACTCTATTTGAATCTGTAAATACAAGCACCACTTATCATGCCATCGCTGGACTACTTTCACACACTGGTTAGTACAACTATCTTCTCTCTCCCCTCTTGCCAATTTCTAGTCAGATTTGCTGGCTGAGCACACTCATTTCCATGCAAAGTGCTCTTTGTTTAAAGAATTTATACAATTTTCAACATAGAGGTAGTAAGTCTGTTACCAGTTAAACACATTAAACACAGTTTCAGGTGTGCTGCAGCCTCCTGGAAAACCTTGGGCTTCACAGTGTAGATATGAAATACCATTCAGTAGGAAATCTATGGGCATGTTGGTGAGAGAGAAAGGGGAAAGTAAGGCACATCCTAACAGGTAAGGTGATGTCTGCTGCTTAAGGACTTGGAAATGGCTTGACCTTCTGTCTTTGGCAAAACTTCACTTTGTATGTGCTCTGTGTCTTGTGTCACTTGGCCACATCCCAACCTTAACTCTAGTGTGGCTATATTTCAGCAACGCGGTGTGTGCAAGTGTTGTGAATTATTATTTCTATGACAAGCAGTGACTGGAGGCTTAAGCAAGGACTGTAACCCATTGCATTAGGCACAGAGAAAACATACTCTAAAGATCTCGTGGTCTAAAAAGACCAGCAAAAAAGCAGGAAAGGGAAGAGAAACAGAGAGCTGAAAAAATGCACCCCGGGTCACCCAGTGTGGAATTGAGGCACCAGAGGTTCCTGCTAATGGGTGGTGGCTGTCTGTGTGTCTTCACAGCACACTGTATTGTGCCACTTAACGCTGCAGAAGGTAATTTTTGGGTTGGATCCGTACACAGGGTTGTTGCAGGGCAGCTCTGGTGGCTTTTCCTGCTGTGACAATTTAAGAGCGTATCTCGTCCTGTATGACTGTCGTGTCTGACTGCCAGTGTGACTGTCCTAACGCCTTAGCCAGTGACTAAAGGTACGCATGCCTACACAATGGTCCTTCCAGAGCAAAGTCCAGCCTTTGAGTTTCAGACTGCTTCTGTGCAGTAGGTCGTTGGTGTTGCTGAAGGTGGGCCTTAAGTACCTGGACTTCTAGTGCCCACTCACCTTCACTGTATACTTTGGGCTAAAAGGTGCTGTGCAAAGGATACATTGTGTTGTTAATACAGTCACTTTTCCAAGGGAGCTATGTGTGAGAGGGTTTTTTTGTTTTGTTCTTTGTTGTTTTCCTAACTCACAAAAATGTGTGATGTTCTCCAGAGTACAATAGACTTCATCCACTCTACTAATGCTTATTTCTATTCATCTCCTTAATAGGAGTGAGAGAGCGGTGACTGGTAACTCGCCTGCAAAGTCATGTCCCTTCCTGAATTTTTTGAGTGACTAGGCTGGTAGGAAATGACATCAGAGTGCTGACGAGATTAGCACGTCTTGATCTTTGTAGTGTAAAAAAACCCCAGGACTAACTCATTCTTCAAGCTCCTCAGTGACTAATAGGTGTCCTATCATCCTTTCAATTAGAAAGCGTTTATCAGCAATCTTTGCTAGCTCACTGCATGAAATGACCTGTCATTCAGTCTCAGCCCTTGGAACTGTTAATTAAGTTTAGCAATCTGCCTCAGCAGCTCTGATTGAGATATGTGGTATGTTTCCATGTGAGTAGGCAGATACTTTGGGTTTTTCTTCCCCAGAAGGAAAGGGTTTCAAGAGAAGTGAGTGAAGGGTCCCAGCAGATGCCTGCTTATGTCAGGTACATCTAAGCCTTGCAAGCAGAGCATGGTTGAGTGGCATGGAGCAGCTCCACCACAGCTGGGAGTGTGCTGTGGTGGCACGCCACTGTGACCAACCTGACTGCCTGTGGCCCCAGGACCAGCAGCTTTACTTTGAGTTGGTCGACGTAAGCTGGGACCAACGCACAGCATTCTCTAGCCAAGTACCTGCTTCACCACCAAGCTTTCCAAGTTGCCTGCTTTTGAGGCTGTAAAGGAGATCCATGCTCCCTTCTTGATGCTTAGGTATGTCTCCCTTGAAATTTAGGCACGGATATGAAACTCTTGAGTCTGGGTACCTCTTTGTGTTGAGCAAGGAGTAAAGCAAAACAATTGCAGTGAAGCATGTTATGTGTGACAAAATCCAGATATAAAGTACACTGACCCAGCTCCTATGTCTTCTCCGGTACATTTCTCCTGAATGCCAGCAGAGGATATGTTTTATTGGCAATGTAAACAACAAAACAAAGTAAGCTGGTCTCCTGAAGAAGGAAGTTGTTTAAGGAGTTTAGACCCTGTGGAAAAGTGACTGAACTGCAATATTACCCCATGATTCGCTGTGTTAACTTGAGGGTAATGCTAACAACGTCACAGGTATTGCCGACAGGAAGGCTGCATGTCTCTTGTCATCTCTTGGCCTGTCCAGGTATCATTTTCTTTTTAAGATGAGAGGAATTTTGTGGATGGCTTACACCAAAACCATACTTCTACTACGGGAGCTCTTTCCCCTCCTTGTCTAAATCTTTGGTTGACACAGGTTGATAGAGGGTGATTTTGAGCAGTTACCCCACTGTTTTTTTCAGTAATCTTTGCTCTGAAAAAACAGACATCTTAAAAAAACCACACACAACCTTCTTCACAACTGCCAAGGGGTACAGAAATGCCAGTGTCCCCAGTACTCTCTCCAAAATCAGGTTCAAGTTTCCTGGTTTGTGGTTTTGGAGGAAACGCACTATTTGCAAAGTTCACTGAACCTCACAGAAGATTTGGATTCGAATTTGTCTGGAGATGCCCGGAAATATTCCTCACTGTTCCTGAAATATTCCTTACTCTGTTTTACCACAGGAAACATCCTGAGGGAATTTTTCTGCTGCTTCTTTTTTCCCCCTTTCACTACAACAGGCTCCCGTCTCCATGCTGTCTTAAGGAGACCACCTACAATTTAAAGAAATAAAGACCTCCATGGAAAAGTACAGGCAAACCTGATATTTAAGGGTCAGTTCCATACAATATTTATCTAGTTGTCTGAGCTGCTCTAACCACAGAGGGGAGAAAATAAAAGCATTTTCATGTGATGGCTGGGAGGGTAACCTCTGTTAAAAAACAACAACAAATCCAAAACCCAGCAACCTAAAAGCCACAGGAAAAGTGCCAAGGAGAGGAAAGGAAAAGGACTCTGATATTTATGAGGTATAACAAATAATAGCGCTGGGAGGTAGCACTGCTTACAGAGTATGTGCTTGGTGAGGATAGTGCAACAGACATACTTCTTTAATTTTGGAGTGGAGAGAAAGGCCCCTGCCTAATATAATTTATTTAAGAGGTTTCTCTGTGCTTCTAAGAGGGAAAAGTGGTCCTGGACGTGGAAAAAAAAAAAAAAAAAGGGAAAGAGCTTGGGCAACAAAATATGCTTCCTCCTTGAAACCACCCAGAGATTCCTTACAGCCTCCTGCTCCCTGAAGATCATGTGTGTTAACTTCAGATGAATAAAAAAAGAGAGAGGGAAAGAAATTTGGAGCAAAGGCCGCCTTTCCTCACCGAGGCACTAAGCAGGGACATAAATTACAGGGTATCTGTTTCAGGTCCCTTTCAATATACGGCTCCTATAAGAGCCCTGGAGTAAGATAATCCTCTGGAGATCAGAGGCAGCATGTTATTAGCAGAAGCTCATAGGTTACATTTACTGGTGCCTTGGGTACCTTTATGCTGAAGTGTTAGTATCAGCTAGAGAGCACATAATCTTTCTCCTGAGTCTAATTATATATTCATTTCACATGCAACAGAATATTCATATGTGTTTAATTAGTAAAAAGATTATGCTTTAAACCCATAAAAGCAAGGCAGTAAGAAGTAAGGATGAAAAGTCAAATAGCCCTTAAATTGGTCTTTTATCTAATGGCATCATTGACTGCCTGGCAGCCCGCAAGCCCCAGTGTGAAAGATACTGTAAAAACATTTAAATGTAAAGCTGTAGTCGAATAGGCTACAGCCAGAGTGAAAACCTAGGTCTCTGGTATGCTTAATGACCAGTTAATTTCTTCCTGATTTACACCAGTTCATATGGAAATAGAAATGTGTACGGTTTGTGTCTGCTCAGCCCCTCAGTTGGACCGCCTATAACGTTTGTGGTGTGGGCGAAATGCCTTCTGCTGTTTTTAAAAGCGGTTTGTTATCTGCTTTGGAAATTTCTCATTTACATTATCCCACTACGGAATATTAGGTAAAGTTCTCAAGGATTTGCACTGAGTTAAATGGGGGGGAGGGGATTTATATTTAAATATAAACCGTAAAGGTTTCTCTGTTGAAAATAAAGCCATTGTTTTATCTTCTCATCTGAAGTACCATATTTTTTTCTGGGTTTTTTGATGTGGTAAGTTAACTGGATTTTGCAGGTGCTTTCTGAAATCTAATGGTGACATAATTGTTATATAAAGTTGCAGCAGTCAAGTTTTTGTCACAGAGCCTGTGGCTAAAGAAGAGATCTGGAAATGGGGAGAATGGTGGCACCGTTTGTGCTTCTGCCAGTTCGCTCTCTGCCAAGTCCTGAGTGAGTTCTTTCAGCTGAGATTTTCAGGAGTGGTCACTCAGCCCATTGGCGTGACATTATTTTTTTAACCTGTTGCTGAGTAACAACAGCTCCAAAGAAGATGATGTGTCTCTAGCCAGGCAGTGTACCCCCAGTTAGCACCTCCGGGCTCCCAGGGGAGCCTGGTGCCCCAACCATGCTCTGGATCAGCCCAGCTTCCTGCAGCTTCAGGTCTGCTTCTCCCTGTTCAAGTAGTATAATGCTTTCATCTCAGAGACATTTCAGAGAGGTTGGAAAGGACCTCTGGTGGGACGCCTTCAAAGTAGGGCCATCACCCAAGTTAGATCAGCTTTTTCCCCTGGCCAGGACAAGGACCTGCATACACGGGTTTTCCTGAGGCATGGTTTGTAGTATGTGACTTAGTGCAAAGAGTGTGCAAGACTGAGAGGAAAAAAACCCATGAAGTGAGCTGAAAATCCAACTCCTAGAATTAGAGGAATTAAGGGGATTTGGTCCTGCCTTAACAGAGTTCAGACAATTAAAATAAGCCATTGCTATCGAGCATTAATCAGCTCAATTGGGATGGGTGATAACAAATGCTCTTCAGTGGGCTGTAGCTGTTCTGCATCCACAGCCTGTCTTTTGGAAGCTCCAGACTTTCCCCAGAGAAGGGTGACAGAATGAATCTGCTTCGTATCCCTAAACTGAGCCTTTTTGAAGGCTTCATCCTGGAGAGATAGGACCTCAGTGAAAGCAGAGAGGAAAATAGAGGGCCTCTTCATGCTAAGCCCTATCACACAATATAGCTATTGTTTCATTTCATCCATCTAGGCTGGGAGCATCATGCTATATGCAGAGCATGAATCAAGATACGTGTGTATTTATTCCTTCACCAGTTTTTAAAACCATGATGCTGTGTATGCAGCACGTGGAATCTGTCATGCAAAGACTTCTGGGTTTTTTTAAACACCCTTATAAAGGGTTTGAAAGGGATGTCAAAGGATGCAAGATATTGAGGGACTGATTGCAGATCTCTATGGAAAGCATGGGACCAGGAGACACAACTCCTGTGGTCACTTGCTCTTGCTACAGGCACTGTGGGAAGTGCAGAGTACCTCCATGGTCTCCTTCCAGCACTGCAACAAAATGCTAGGTAATTTTTTTCACTAGCTGGGTAAACCTGGATCTTCAGAAGTATTTAGGTAACATGCTTTTGGTACTCTGGTGCAAGTAAGTGTCCTCCCACACTGACTATTTAAAAGAGGAGGTCTGTTCAAGCTAAACTTCCTTCCTCCTTTCCCCTCTGCAGCTCCTGTCATTCTGAAGTGTGGCTGGGGGCAGAGTTCATGCCAGTGTGTCTTTTGAGGAACAGCTTGGGTTGAGATTTTTTTTTTTTTTTGCGGGTGTGAGGACCAGGCTGTGGAAAAGATGTTCAGAGGGCTGGAGCCATTGTGGCACAGCTGTTCTCTTCCTATCTGGAGCTGGTGGGATATTCAGGAGGAAAGAGCAGGACAGCAGTTGTAATTGTAAGCACGACCCAGGAATTTGATCCAGTTGGATGTTTTCTTGTTCTGAAACACCATCTGCTTGCTACTGTTGATATTCCACGCCAACCCTTGCACATTCAGGCAAGTCTGTGCTACTGGGCCACCAGTGGTCACAGCCATAATGTGGTCAGTCTTGGAAGCCAGGTGTGCCCAAAGTGACTCCCCAGCACTGACAAACCAAAGCAGGCAGAGGTGGGGAAACACTGGCGTGTTTTCAATGCCCTGCCTGTTTCAGGCATGCTTCTGCAGCTTAGGGGCTCAGGTTTTAGGGTTTATTTTCTATCTTTTAAAAATGGGGGAGAAGCAAGGATTTAAGCAGGCTCTGAGAGGGTTATGTAGGGCCCCAGGTGTGTGTGTCCTGACTTTCAAGATCCTGAAGCGCTCCTCACCAAAGCTTTCCAGCTTGGGAAGAAGGTGGCCTCCATCTTCACAGCCCTTCAGGCTGAATTAACAGAAAACTGCCAGTGGTTCTGGGTACTTTGAGTGTTTATGCCACTTATCTGGTACCTAAAGATGGAGGTTTTGAACACACTTTTTTTTTTTTTTCTTTCAGTTACTAATCTTAAAGTGTCAGGAGCCTGCACTCATGGGAAAGATGCACCAAGTTACCTCTGGGGTTTTAAATTTTAGTGAGTGACATGGGATTCCTTTTGCATCAAGTTAGCAAAGCTGAAGTTCAACTGGTGCATCTTTCTCATAACAAAGCATTGTCTTGATCAGAAAATAAAAATACCATTTTATGATAAATTAAAAAAAAAAAAAAAAAAGAAGAAAGCCTATGAACCAGGAAGAGAGTGTTACAAATGAAGTGCGACCCTGCAGCTTCCCGTCGTGCTCTTTCACTTCGCTTTTCCAGCCGGTCATGAGAGCTGGAGCAGAGGGCAGTGGCCGACTCTCCCTGTCTCGTATCGCCCTTGCAGGGCAGGTGTTGTGCATCCTGCTGCAGGGAAGCCATCCCTGGCTCACCCCCATGAGTTTTGCTCCCAGACAGGCATGTGTGAGTTCTGGTGGTGGCCTGGGCAGCAGACCCACTGCTAGATGGGCTAGGCAGCTGCCTCACCGAAGCTGGGTTTTCACCCTGCCAGCAGGCAGCAAAGTGAGCAGCGATGCTGCTGGTCCTATGCAGGGTGATGTGAGCCTCCTCGAGGCAGCTCTTCATCCCTTGGAGGGAGGGTGAGGAGGAGGTGTAAATTATGGCCAGATTTCCACACGGTAACCTGTAGGCCTTTAGCTCGGCACGATATTTCGCAACCAGCATGGCGGGCCAAGAGAGGACTTTTGTGCTCATACTTGTTTTCCCACCCATCCTGGCTCGGTAGTTCACAAAAATCAGTGGGCAGCAGATTTCTTGGGTAACCACTTGCTCGTTGATACAACATTAGAAAATAAATGAGCTGGAAAAGATGGGCTGTTGAGTTTTATCTTGTTCATCCTTAAGGGCTTCGTGCAGGTGTGAAGAACCAAAGGTGAAAACCTCAGCAATGACAATGACTTCAGCTTTTGTCCCCTTGAATTTTTATTTCCGCCATTACTGGATAGGACTGAACGCCTGTGGACACCCAAATCCCACTGCTGTTTTACAGGATGCTTCCCAGCATCTTTGTTGGGATGAGGACAAGGGCTTCCTATGGAAGCTAGGTGCAGCTCAGCCCATGGGACTCGTTACTACCTCTGGCATTGTTAGTGTGCCGAGGGATGAGTGAGGAGGCTCCTGCAGGAGGAGTGCCTGTGGCTTGCAACTGCAAAAATCCCAAAGCAAAACAGCGGAAAGCTGGCTGGATAAATGTGGAAAGCGCTTGGAAATAAACACCCCCATGGAGGCGCAGCCAACCTTTTCGAAATTGCTTTAAAGCAACTGGTGACTGAGTCCTCCTCCGTGTGGGATGAGCCAGGGTGAGGGGCTGGCTGGCATCCTCTATGAGGTGTGTAGGGGACACAGCAGGTATCTCTCCCAGCCAGGAGCCCCCAGGGGCTGTCACATGGAGATGTGACGTGGTACCCGCCGGCCAGCCAGTTGCGCTGGTGGCCAAAAGCCTCTCTTCCCTGGAGGCTGGAGCAAAGTTGAGGGCATTGAGCAAGATGGGGGAACCGAGCCCAGCATCCCCCCGCAGATGGCAGGGGAGGGCGAGGGCACAGTGGGGTCGTGCCAGATGTCGTCCTGCGTGCGTCTGCCTCGCAACGCTTTTAAAGTGCTAACATGTTTTACGACGCGGTGTGAGCAAAACAAAATAGTGGCTCCTGGCTCCTGTTAACTTGTGTAAATTCCAGATGTGACAATCCTTTTACTGGCAAATGGAGCTGTTTATCCCTGTGCTCTCTTCGCATTGAATTAGCTCCTGCTAGGAAGAGCTTGCTGAAAATATGCCTGCCTTGCTACTAAGCGGCTGCATAATTGTCCCTCTGCCCCTTCCCGGAGCTGCACATAAAAAGTGCAATCCAAATTCCTGGGCAAACCATGCAGGGCCCTGGAGAGCACTTCCCCCCCTCCCTTTCAGGAATTGAACGTCATTCCTAAAGGATAATGCAGGATTAGGGTAAGGGGAAAACGACTGGCTTAAACAGATCCGAACTGCAGTGAGGCTCAGCAAAACATGTCCTTCCTCCCACCCCTGGCCCTCTCTGTTGGTTGTTTTTGGGTTTTTGGGGTTTTTTTTGTACGTAGAAATTTAGTTTCTTGCAAGGGGAAGGAGGAAAGAGGGCCTCCAGATTGTGAAACGTGCAGAAGAGGAACAGTGTTAGTTCCCTGAAAGCCCCTGGCCCCAGTGGCAGGGCTGCCCTGCCTGCCGCCACATGGCAATCCACATGGGAAACACTTCCCAACCCTTCCCCACTCGTCCTCCCCCACCCTCTCCTGAACACACAGGCGCTAGTTATTAGGGATTAGGTGGAACAGATGCATGTAAGATGCTTACGGCCTTTTCCAGACACAAGGCCACTTTCCAATCAGCTCAGAGGAAACAGGGTAATTAGATGGAGTCGCAGGCAGCGAGCAGAGGGGAATTAGCTTGTTACCCAACCAGAGACTGTAAGCCCATCTCTTTTACCAGCCTCCCTGTTTTTTCCCCCCATTCCTCTACTTATTCTGTGATTTCAAAGCTTTTTTTTTTTTCTTTTCCTTTTCCAGAAGGCAGCTGACGTGGGCTGGCTGCTGCCAAACAGGTCAGGCCTCTGCAGCTGAAACTGCCTGTGATGCTTAAGCGGGACGATGCATCAGCCGTGTCCTTTGGAAAAGGCATCCTCTCTCAGACATGCTACTGGGATGTTGTGTCCCCCCCACCTCTCTGTGACTGTGCTTAGAGCTGCTGGCCGAGGACAGTGGGTGGGTTGACGAATCTGGGTTATTTCTACCCCCTCCCCCTCATAAACCAGCTTCACCTGCTGGTGAAGTTATTGCCCCTTAAGCTGATGATAGCAGTTACAGATGTCTGAGAGGAGGAGGAGTGCTGGGCTTTGAAGGGAAAGATGCTTTCCTTGTCATTTGCCTGTCTTTAAGAGTATATTAAGGCAGCTTTGGCTTGAGTGCCCTGCAGGCAGAAATTCTCAATTGGGACAAGCTGGTCCCAAAAAAGCTTTGGCTGTTGGGATTGCTACCCTCCACCCACTGGAGTGCAACCATTACAGGTTGAGGGCTGCTGTTCTTGGCTGTGTCGTGCCTGATGGCTCAGTGTTGGAGCAGGTGATTTTGCTTTTCCATTTTTATTTTTTTTTAAATTGGGTGTGATTACACTTCAGTTCATCTGGGGAGAGATTTTGCTGGGCGAAGTCCTCCAAACATGGAGATCCACCCCATCATCACAACACACAGGGCAGCTTTGACAAGGTAATGGTGGTGATCAGGCCCTAAGGGTGGTGATTAAGAAGCTGGCTATTGCATTTATTACCATCTCCTCCCACAAATGCCTGCCTCACTTGTTTAGCTTCTGTGGCCTGTCTGTACTGCTGTTTATTGGGAGAGCAATGCTCTTCTCCGAGATGTTTAGTTTTAAAACCATCAAGATGTCCCCAGGGCGTTTGAAAGGGGACGTGCTGTGTAGTGAAAGGCAGTGTTCTGCATGGAAGGCTTTTTTCCAAGTGATAGGTCAATTGGGCAGTAAACACGTGAAGGAGGATTGCCATTCCAGCTGTAACCAAGCAGAGAGGCACTGACCCCAGTTTTGAGGAAAAAAAAACCCAACTGACTAATGTCTGAACTCTTCTAAGCAAAGGTGCTGCTCCTCACTGGTGGCACCCCTTTGCACGTCCTGTAGATAATTTTTTGAGATTGACATTAACCTCTTCTCATAAGTATGCACAAGGACTGAGTGTTGAAATCCACTCAAGAGCTTGAAGGAAACTTTGTGACAATGGTTTGCTGTCAGGAAATGCTGGTTCAGCAAGAGGAAAAGATGTCAACTTCAACAGTTAAAAAAAAAAAAAGGATCAGAAAGAAGCAGGGGGGGGGGAAAGATACTCTTGAAGATACTCCCCTGAGGGCTTTTTGAAGCAGTGGGGTTTATTTTTTCAGTGCTCTATTTTTGTTGTTCATTGGCATGTGGGATGGACACAAGCAGAGCAGAGGCTGCACCATCTTTTTCCCTGAGGTTTTGCTCAGTACGTGGCAGGTAATAGCTTCTGCACACCCAGCACATCCTCCCCATGCGATGTCAGAGACTTTAATGGTGCAGATGGTGGAAGAGGAAATCTTTTCGATGTCCCCTCTTCTTTAAGGGAGAGCAAAATGCTTCTGTGGAGTACGAAATTCCAATGAAGGCAGACTGGGGTCTGTCCTGGCTTATCTCCTTCATTGACACCCTGCACTCCTGGCTGGGTGGGTTTGTTGATAACCTAGAAAAGCCATCATCTCCCCCTGGGTCTCAGCCTACGGCTCATTTATGTACTTCCAGTTCCTTAGGTCTAGTAATTCCAAATGCAGCATCTTTTCTGAGCATCCAAATCCTTGCAGGAATATAAAAAGAAATATCCAGGACAGGAATAAGATGTGGGTGCTCTGGAAGAATAAACCCGTGTTGCGTGGTAACTATGTGTAGCATTGGCTACCGCTCTCTATCTTTTTCTGTCCCCCAAATACATGACACTGAAAAGTCAACAGATGAAAATATATATATGTTGAAGTAAAAACCTAAGTAAAACAGTAGTCTAGAGCAGTTCTGGAAAAAGCCAACCAAAAAAATTCCCCAAAATACACAGCTTTGCTACCCAGGGTGGTTGTTTGGGTCAGGACCGCCCCAATTAGAATTAAAAACAGGCAGTAGTGCTATATGCGTTTTAGCATACTTTGCATAAATAGATTATTACTGTTAGATGGCGATTAAAATGATTGACTAGGCTAATCTATGCCCTGGTGTAGTGCCAGATACCAGAGCACTGGTTTATGTGCTTCCCCTTCCTCCCCATGTTGTTTCTGAAACAGGACGGTATTTAGATGGGGTTGTGGGGAAGCCTGGCAGCACCCAGGACAGGACTTCTCTTGCTGGCACCGGGCCACCGGTACCCTGAATTTCCCTCCCAGAAGGGGGATGGTGAGAGAAGAAGGGGCCTGGTGCTTCCTGTCCTGACCAGTGAATGAGGCCAGGCTTGCATTGAACTGTGGGTGAATGTATCAGCCCAGGTGTCTGCATGTTTGTCTGCTTGTTTCTAGGAGGGAAAGCTAAAAGATTTCTGAGGTTTTCTTTGGTGTTTCATATTTTGATGAGGTTTCTGTCTTGGAAGTGATGCTTGTATTTTATTCTCCTTTTTCCAGCCCTACCCCCTAAGGTGGAGGATACAGGAGGGGAGCATCATTTTTATGGTAACACGGATGCATCCTTTGATATTGTGACTCCCCTTGGCTGGCATAAGAGATACTGTGACTGGCCTGCTATGTTTTCTGTCTTTCTCTGGGACTGCTGAAGTGAATACTGCAGTGCTAACCTGTGACGGGTAGCTTCGTGATGGATGTACTGGCAGAACCGACATGTTTCACAGAGGTTAATATGAGTTTTGTAGCTGTTATTTTTTACCAGGGCAGGGACCGCCTACATGTGTCCCTATGTCTTATTGCAGTAGCAATGCTTGTCTTGAAAACCTGCTCATCTGCTTTCCCCCAGGCACTCATCTGCTTTCCCCCTCTTTACAGTTTCTCCAGGCCATGCTGCCCATTTAGCATTTCCCTGAGCTACAGGGGACAGACTGAGTGTCTGGGAATGTGTGCACACCTCAGATGACCCGAAACAGCTTGGGTTTATTTCTCCTGTTACTGGATCACTCAGGTGCTCTTGCTTTGAATCTCTCTCTTTGTTACCCACTGGGGCATTTTTAGCTGGAAGCGTGTCAGGACAGGGACAGTGTGACACAAGTGTGTACGGCACAGAGAAGCAGTCTGACCTGCTTACTTACAGGCTCTGTGCGCTGCTGCTTTAATGACGGTGGTAATTTTTCATGCGTGTTATTGTGAGAAGGAAGTAACCATTTGCAGTAAGCCGTGTATTAGCTGGGAGCTGGATTTCTGAGGACCCTTTCTTTGCCTTTTTGCTTTCCTCACCGAGTGACTTGCCTCCAAGTGGAACGCTTTGCAGCCCTGAGCCTTTGTTGGCCCTGCCGGGGTCTGGCATTTGTCAGTCACTTGGAAGATGGGAGCTCAAGTGAGAGCTTTTCTCAGTTGCCAAACGAGCTCCATATTTAGGGAGGCTTTTGGTCCCAACCTCAGAGGAGCTGTTGGTGTTCTTGCTGCTGGGCGATGCTCCTGCCAGCCTGGGGGTGAAAGAGGAGACTCGGGGATGTCCAAGTTTCTTGGCTAGATAACGGCTGGATTTCACTTCCAGCTTGTGATGCAGCTGTTTTGCAGTTTGTGCATGCAAACACTGTTGAAAACCAAAGGGGTATGGGACAAGAAGAAGAAATATTTCATTTATTTTCTCCCCTTCTCTGCCTGCTCTTGTCATGCTGCTGTTCTCCTCCTGCCCCGCTCTTCAACTGTTTGGCAGAATTGCTGCCATTGCAAATGTACGTGACTAATCTGTTACTTGAGGAACAGGGAGGCAGATTCACAGGCACGAATGACCCAGGCTGTCAGGAAGCTTATGGGATTCTCTGCTGGGAAAAGTGTTTTTCTTTTTTTTTTTTTCCTCAGAGGTCTGCTCCCTTTGTTAAATGATGGAAGAGACCTCATCTGACTATTAGATGGGATGGATGGGGTTTGTGTTAAAAGAGGTGGCCATCTTCTTCCCAGTCCCAGAGGCAGATGTGCTGCAGCAGGACAGAACGTCCCCCTCCTTTCTCCCCAGACATGTGGATGCCGTTCCCTTGCTATGGCACGGTGCCATTAGTCACGACGTGCTTGCTTGAGGAGGGAGCGCAGAGGCTCTGGAAGGTCTGGGTGTGAGATTAGGGCAGATCCTTACGTTCGTCTCCTAACCAGCTCACACAGAGGCCTGAGGCTGTGGGACCTGAGTGCTCTGACCTGAATACGGCCAGTGCCTGCACTGCAAGGCTAGTCCTCGCCTCCCTCCACCACTTTGCCTTGTGCTGTTTCAGCTGTGCATCCTTAAGTGATTCAGGGGCTCAGGGCCAGAGGGCTCTCTGCCTCGCCAAGCTGATCCCAAAGAGAAGGGGTGATGTGCCAGGAGGTCTGGGAGGCGAATGTCATTTCATCACTCTTCTCCTGGGAGAGGTAGAGGGATCTAGCATGGGAACAACGGGGGTGGGGGGCAGGGGTTAATGAGGAGAAATGGGATAAATTAAAGCAGGGAAAATGTAGGCTAAGTATTGGGGGAAAACATATGTTTTATAATAAATATTACATGTTTCAGTGCTTTCAAGCCAAGAATTATTTGCTCAAAAAAAGAAAATAAGTAAATTCCAGAGAATGACTAAATTATTGGACACAGTTTCTAACTAGGTACCTAGAAAATGTGTTGAATCAGGCTGTCAGTGTGAATTACTAGCCCAGCTCTGGAAAATATACCCTAGGGAGCACCAGCTTTCTTGATTTTCCACTGATCATAATGCCAAAGTGAAATCTCCTGAGGCAAAAGGCTTGCACATTAACTAACTTACAGTGCCATCTAGCCCCGTCTGAGACATAAGACGTTTATGAGTGGTTGCTAATTTTGTTCCTGTAACCGTGAGGCTGAGTCACTTTAGTTCGAACCCACCTCTTAGGTCATGTGGATGTAAGTGTATCTTGGAGTACACCCGTACGTTCACTGGGATGTATTTTTAAATACTTGTCCACGAGTCACAAATGTAAATGCCTGACTGGGAGCCATCCCAGCTGGACAAATCCTACATGTTTTCATGGCCAGTTGATGTAGGGAGAGCAGCTCAGGGTTGCTTAAGCCTGCCTGATGCTTCCCGTTGATGAAGACTTTACTTTGGGTGGCTCAGAAATTGGCCAGCCTCCCACTGCTTGGGCTGGGAAGGGAGCGCTGGGTGCTCACTACAGGCTACTTCTAGGAAGATTTCCCCAGAGCAGTGTTTGTGCCGTTCCTGAGGGTGGGCTATGGACTGATGCTCAAGTGCTCAGGTTTGCTCCTTCTGAGGAGAAAAAAAAAAAGAAGGCAAATGCAAAAGTGACAGCTCTGCTGCTGCTGCTACCGTTCATCTTGCGAAACACGGTGGGGGAAGAGGGCGGTGGCTCTGGCTGTGGCTGCCCTGGTGTGCTGTGGCTGCATCCCTTCACCACCCCCACTGCAAATGCACCCTTCCCTGAGAGACAGGGCCATGGGGTAAGCTCTGGCGACCCGCCGAAGGCCAGGGAGTGAAGAAAGATGCTGTGGGTGCCCCAGTGCAAGGGTTCAGCCCCCTGAAGCCTGGGAGAGTCTTAAAGTCGGCACTTTGAGCATGTGGTTTTTGTCCACGTGGGCTCTGGGGGGCTTCAGGGAGGCTGTGGGTTTGGTGCAGTGTCTGTTTTTGAAATCTGCTAAACTGGTGTCAACCTTTCTTTTATGTCTTGCAAAAGACTAATACAGGGAAGATGCCAGACTGCCAAAGGTAGCAAAGTAACCTTTTCCAGTAGAGGAAAACACCCGTTATCCTAACTGGTCTTGGATTACAGAGTGTTGTTTTGCACTTTCTCCCTTATGTTTCTTTTTTTTTTTTTTTTTCTTTTCCCCTTGTGTGCTCGCAGTAATGGCCATAGCCAGACATATGCTCGCGGCCTGGAATGAAGTCGACTGCAATTACATCCTAAGGGAGTCACTCAACGGGGGTTTTATGAAGGCAGGACACAGGCTTTGGGGGAGCCTGTCGCTGCTGCACATGTGCTGCTAGACCTCCAAGTGCACTCACCCTGCCTTCGGCTTTGTGGGAACGAGGAGCAGAAGGCTCTGAAATACACCCAGTCTGGTGCACATCTGGAGGCAGTAGTATGATGCAAAGTATACACCTCCTCTACTCAAAAGAGGTGTTTTCTTGCACATTAGTGATTTCAGGGCATTGGCACCCAAGTGCTGCCTTTTAAACATACTGTCCCTACATCCCCTATGCTCAGTGCCAGTCCAAAATTTCTCCAAGTGTAAGGTCCCTGGAGCTGGGTCAGGCTCTCTCTGTGGTGCTTTTGCTTTACTTCCTTTATCTCCCAAAGCAGCATGAAGCACATGCTGTGGCAACGTAATCATTTAATCCAGGCTGGTGAAACCTGTTCTCCAGATGAACAACTGACAGATCATTTGCTCCGTAGCTCTGCATATGAATGCAATGTTTGTTGGGGTAGCTGGATGTCGGTGCCAGCTTTCCACTCTTGTTTCCAGCAGAGCCAAACAGCAGCCTGACCATGAATCTGCTCCCAGCTCCTTTCTCCGCTCCCTGCAACATGCTCGCTGCAGTTACCTTGGTCCCGGGGCTCTCCCTCCTCGGCTGCTCGCTGCTGGTGTGGATGCTGTAGGTGCACAGATACCTGCCAGGCGAAAGCGGTCCTCGGAGGAGTGCAGCAGGCTTGTGGAACTCAGGATGGGAACATGTTTGCCTGGGGAGGCAGGTGATGCCTGAAAGGGTGCAGCCAAAACTAACAAAGGTGTGTTCGCAGATAGTTAGGGTTTGATCTTTAGCCCCTGATACAAACTTGCTTTGGCTGGGGAGGCTGCTCTGCCCAGCCCGTTTGTAAGGGTGTAACAGCCTGGCAGAGTGCTGGGGATGGACGTGCTAGATGTGGCTTGGTGGGTGTGTGTGGGGCATTTGCAATGGTCTCTCTTCCAACTGCTGTGAGTAGGCAGGGGCAGGAGAGAGGTGCATCCCTGTTTTAGGCCTTGAAAAATCCTTGCATTGGAGTGCCAGGTGTGAGGGACTGGTACATGTGTCCTGAGCTGGGGGTTCATTGCGCATGGTGCAAATGTGTGTGCTTACTTAGGTTTTCTGAGTGTCCAGCACTGAAAATCTGTCTTCTCCCAAGCACCAGAGTCACTCCTGGTGGACAGCTTGTCTTGCTCTGCTGCGGGAGGCTGCTAGCCCTTCTCTGCAGCTTCTCTGGTTTCAGCTTCCATCCCGCTTCCAGATTTTGTAATGTGAGTAGCCTGGGCTGCTGAGTAACAGCTGACAATCTCACGGCCCAGCCGATGGTACGGTGGCGGCACACTAGCAGGCAGAGGACTCTGGTGTGCTCCTGGTGGCAGCCACTGCTCCGGCAAATGGCGTTAGAAACTTTCCAGGTGAATATGCAACGGGTTTGCTGCTGTCTTCTTTCTTTATGGCTTAAGGAACGAGCCTAGACGTTGGGCTGAAGCTCTTCCAGGGCCAGTTTATGCCCCTTGAATTGTGTGATCTGCTTGCATTGCCTCTGCAGATGGAGGGCAGAAAGAAGTTGCTTGCATTCAGATTACAATCCAGATTTCTTTAAAATTCCTTTTTCAAGAAGGGCATGTATTAAATATTTTCACTGTGGGGCTGGCTCAGCCTCCAGCCTACAGAAAACCTTGTTGTTTCTAAAGCTTGTTGTCCAGAATAGTGTGCTCTAAAACGCATTGCATCCCCCTGCATTAGCTGACCCAACCTCCTACCGTGGCCATACAACAGGGTTTTTCTTTCAGATCAGATGAGAGTGGTCTCATGAAGATGGCTGCAGAAGACCCTCTCGCAAGAGCAGCTCTCGTTCCCAGCTTGGTTAGCTTGGCATCCTCTGAACTGTGAGGCAAGGAGCTTTGAGGCCTCTAGTGCAACTTTATGGTAGCCCTGTTTGCCCTCTCTTTTTGTCTGTCATCCATCAGTAGGTCTGCCTGGTGGAGGTAGTTTTTAATGGACACATTTTACTGCTTACAGATGTCAAATTAACAAGCCTGGACATGTGAAATAACCTGGTCACCTACCAACTGGCAGTGGGTGGGAGAACAAGCACCCTGCTCCCACCACCCGGCTTTGCCAGTGTGGCTCTCCTGGAGTAACCATCCCTGCAGACAAAATCAGCATTCAGTTCAGGGTTTGACCCATCTGCTGGGACTCTACAATCTCTTTCTGCTGCCATCATACTACTGGTTTTACTGTTTTCAGGTGAAGGCATAATAAAGGCACTGGACACCCTCACTGATTGATTTGAATGGACTTAGAATCTATTTTTTTTTTTAATGATCCTGAGATCCATATTGGGATCTGTGTTTGCACATTGCAGAGTTCAGCTCCTTTTTCTTTCTTGCTCCCTCTTACGCACCTCTGGTGCCTGGCTCTGTGCTAGACGAAAGCCCGTGGGGCGTTCAGGGAGTGCAGGTCTGGGCCGTGTATCACCCTGTCGCCCGGACGGAGCTGGGAGAGGTCAGTACATGTGCATAGCTCAGAGCAACACATGCTCAGGGTAGGGGGATGGGAAGTTTAAAAGGATCACTGGTTAATTTATCTGCATTTTAGCACAGCTCAGGTTTGTCAGCAAGATGCCATAGTCCTGAAATTTCAAGCCTGAGGTGGGGCTGGGAAGGAAATCCTCAAGCTCCTGGGTCTCTGTCTCGGGCTTTGGACACAGCTTTAGTCAAAGATTCCCCCTTCCTAAAAGCACAGAGATGCTGAAGTGTGATGTTTGCATTTCTTATGTGGAGTCCATTTGGATCTGTCCACCCCCTTGCCTTTGCAACATTTTTTTGGGCAATCATTAACCAATAAGGAAGTGAGTAAATCTTGCTTGATGCTTTGTTTTTTTTTCTTGCTATCCCCCCTGTCCCACCCCCAAGCTCCCTGTGGCCGGTGCTAAAGAGGTGAAAGTCAGTGCTCCCGCAGAGCACGATTAGCAGTGCACAAAAGGTATCTCTCTCCTCCTCCTGCACCTCAGAGCCCAGAAACTCCCCTGTCTCAGCAGAGTTACAACCCAGCTGTCCCAAACCCCAGACAGCAGGGATGGAGAGCAGCAGGCTTCTCCCTGTGCTGCAGCCCGGGCGATGGAGAAGATAATGGGAAGGATTTTTTGGTGCAAGTATGAGCATGAATCCCGTGAAGAAATATTAAGTCTGGTTGCAATGGAAAGAAAAGAAAAATTAAGCAAGTGCACACATACACACACACACACACACGACCTCAGCCTCATGTGATGCTGGAGGGTTTGGTTGTGTTTGAGTTTTTTCTCACATCCTGGTGCTTGGACTCCTTCTGACACGGCTCCACTGCTGGAGCAACAGCTGGAGCACTGAGATGCACCGTGGTGCTGCCAGCCCTCCTCGCTGCAGATCAAACCTTGCATTGTGCTACTTGGGGATTTCCTTGAAGCCCTTGTGCCTCTCTGCCCGATTGCTGAGATTGCCTGAGAATCTTGGCTTTCAATGTAAGAAAAAGAGGGTGGGGGTGTGTGTGTGTGAGCTAATTAAGAAAAAAAGGTTTCTAGCACTCATGATTGTGTAAGGAAATTAAAAAATGGAAAATGAGTGTGACCTATATTAAAATAATAATCAAAAGTGTATTCTTCCCTTTTGCCCCAGGTGGGTCTGTGCGAATTGTTCGGATGATGGGGAGTAGAAAACAGAGCCCTGCTCAGCACCGCAGCCCTATTGCTGCTGCAGAAGAAAGAGCAGTGAAAATTCATTTTGCCACTTTGGATGCTAAATCACGACAGCCGGTGGCTTTAACCGTAGTGAATGGCATGGTTGGTGCTTCCTTTTTCCAGCTGCTCCCTTTTGCCAAAGTTTACTGCAGTGGTGGTGGTGGTGGTGATGGCCCAAGGAAGGATATGGTGGTCCATCACAGATTAACTCCTAAACCTTAGGATGTTTTGCCAAGTGAGGTGGTAGTCCAGTCTGTGGAAATGTCTTGATTTTATTTTTTAATGTTAGATGCTGCCTGAAAGATGAAGTTTTTCATGGCCTTACCTTTCAGGATTGCTACTATTCTTCCCATCCTCTTCATTGCTTCCATTGCTTCATTGGCTTCATTGCTTCCACTGGGGTGTAGAGACATGAGTTTTCATTACCTGCAGGTTTCCATCCTGATTGTTAGCAGTGCTCTTTGTGAAAGGGACCATGAGAAGCTGGAGATGCTACAGGCAAGCATCCGAGAAGTAATCCTCTCTTCCTCAATGAGGTGGTGTGTTTTGCACGGTTAGGGCGGTGGAAACAGGACTCATGAGTGACAGAGCAAAAATTCAGTGATTACTATTTGGCAGGAGATACTTAAACTTTGTCAAGCTAGGCAAGTATCTCCATTGTGGTCTCTGACTCACAATTCAAGTATGCTGGGAACATTTGAGGGGGCTGGGTCAGTTCTTTAAGCAGTGGGAAAAACAAGGCTTTAATACATCACAGCGTAGCTTTGGGTCTCTGCTCTACTGTTCTGCTTTTCTTTGAGGAAACTGGTGTGGCTGGCAGTGGGGAGAGGGAGGTGTTGTGAAACCACACGCGCACACACACATGTGATTTTGATCCCTCCTTAACAGTGTTTCAGGCTCATTTGACTGTTGTGGCTGAGCTGAACCACTTCTGATTTACCCTCCTTAAGGTGAAGGGAGGATAAGGCTGTCTGTGCACTGTGACTGGTGAGGGCTCGGTCTCCACCTTGGCTGGAGCAGCCTGGCTGAGGTATGCGAAGCAGAGGAGCTCGTGGAAGGGCTCACTGGCCCCTTCCAGCTACTCTGTACCATTCTGTGGACAAAAGAGTGTCACAAACTGACTGGTGAAACCAGGTTTGCAGCTGTGGTGTGTCACGATGGTGACAAAAAGCAGCTGGGCTGTTTGGTGAAGGAGGCTGTGAGGGTAGGAAGGCTTGCTGGCAGCTCAGCTCCCCCCGTTCCTTGCGCTGCTGCAGATAAAGCCGTGCAGCTGCCCGGGGGGAATGCACTTATGCCCTTACCAAAGGTGCTTTCTACTGATACGGCACGTTCCTGTGCGTGGAGGGGAAGGCAGATATGGCCAGACATCCTCTCCTAGATCCTGTTGTGCGGGTGAGAGCGGCTGCTGGTGGTGGGCTTGCTCATTCATGATTCTTCGGCTGGAGACGACCGCTCGCTTGGGAATGCTTCCCAGCAAATACAATTGCAACGCGGGCAGATGCTTTCAGCCCTTGGCTCTGCACCTTCTGCTCCTGGCTGGGGCTGGAGGAAGAACTGGGAAATGGCGCTGGAGGAGTATGGCCAAAAATGAGCAAGACCAGGCGAGGAGCAGCCATATGGCAGACGAGCTGTTGGCTCCGTAATTAAGTCAAGTGCTCAGGATGCGAGAGGCTCGGCTGTGCTCAGTTCAGAGCCCGGCTTCCTGTGTGTTCCTCCCTGCTATGATTTTGACCAGAAATTCCATTTTTGACCTGAAAAATCTTCCAGATGAAAATTTAATTACAAAAGTGATGTATTCCCACAAGAAACTTCAGTGTCAGCAAATAAGCATTTTTTTGATGAAAAACTGTTTTATTCACACACACACACAAAACTGGCTCCCATTGATTCCATGCTACAGCATTACCCTGGTAAAATATCTAATGTTTTGCTTAATAAAAAATGATTGTGATTTGCAATTAGCATCCATTGGGCATACAAATCACAAAGAATTGATATCAACACTGTGGTCCTCCTGTACTCTAGATACAGTTTGTCAGCAAGCTGTTAAATCATGACCTATGCTTTGCCTGTGATTTATACAAGGATACTGGTGGTGGAGAAGTGGGATGAATGAGACGTGGGAGCACTAACCTGGAGAACAAGATTTTCTTTCCTTTTGTGCAACAGATCTTCTGCTTTCTGCACAGCAAAGTTGCAAGCATTTTCCTCCAGCCGATGTGACTTGTAACACGGACTTTGTAAATATTTTCCGTATGCAAAGGTCTTCGTTCATGGTTGTTATTGGTTCCATATTTACTTGGGATCTTTGCATGCAGAGGATGGCTTTTGGCTTGTGAGGAGGAACTTCTCTGAGGCTGGACTGTTTCCCCTCGCACAATGAGTCTCTTCAGGATTGTGTGTAATGCACAGAAAGCCGGCTAGGGGCAAGGGGCTTTTCCACGTAACAGAAAACTTTGCAAGCTCACTAATAAAGGCCAATTAAAATAAAGCTTAGAAAGTCAACATGTTTGAAAAGATATGCCTTTCTGGGAAAGAAGTGGAGATGGGGTGTGTATTTATGTGAACAAAAGAAGTCCAAACTGTAAACTAGAATATATCTTTTAGCTCATTAATGTGTCTGATGCTGACTAATTCCAGGGGTGTTCCTGCTGCCCGATGGCAAAAGTGCAAATAAGTGGACAGTTGTGATTTAGTGCCAAATATTTAAACACATCATGACAATTCAGGCCACCCACACTCTTAAGTAAATACAACTTCTGGAGAGTCATGTCAGACTGCACTGAAGTGCAGAGCAGCCACTTTCATGTGCATCTAGGCCAAATGGTCTTCAAGTGTCTGGGGCCAAACTTTGCCCTGTGTTATACCCTGGGACCCCCCATTCACTCCACAGAGTTTGCACTCCATAGCTGAGGGCAGAGCTGACTCTTGATGCTAATCTGGCTTTTTCTAGCTCAGTAAGTACAATTTTGCATGTAAATGTGAACGTGGAACAGATCTGGACTCGATTAGCTCCTTAGTCCTTGACAAAACGCCATAATTGTTTATCCAGATGATTTTTCTTTGTCTCTCTCTTATTTTCTCTACACTTGAAACCCAAGGTTTTAATGGGCTTGTAAAATAAATACATGAGTGTAGATTACAGTTGTATAAAAGGTGTGAGGAAAGCCCTTCCCTTCTCCTCAGCAGGAGTAAAAGCTCGCTTGGTGCATGCTTAAGTTGCAGTCTCCAGAGCCTTGGGCAGGGGTAGCTGTGGATCTGACAGCAGAAGGGAGGGTATTTCCAAGACAGCGCTTAGCCTGGGGTTGCCATTATGGATGTGAAGTATCTGTGATATAAATCTTTTTTTCCTGGTAGGCAGTGAAATCGGTGCTAGTGGCAATATCTGAGGCCCAAGGTTGTTAGGGGAGGGGCAAAGCAAGGGAATATGAACAAATATTATATTTATCAGGGTAATCTAGTCTAGGAGCACAAGTACTAAGACATTTTAGTCACAGTCATATGGTTATGTGTCACTGCAGGGCAGAATTAAAGCTATTTGTGTGCCTTGGTTGCACATTGCCACACTTCAACAAGTTTGAATTTATTTTAACGATAACTTTAACTCTGAATTCCCTGTTTTTGTAATGCCTAATCTGGAAAAAAAGTGCGACCTCTTCATATTGTACTTTACTTTTAAATTAGGCTTTCCATGTTAGCTCCATTTCTGTTGGCTCGGCAATAGCATGGGCTGTCATTTCCTGTCCTGACAGGTTTGCTGTTTCAGTGGAGAAATAAAGGGATACAGCAGTAAAAGTGGAGATGAGAGATGGATGGCACATGCAACAAGCACTTCCAGGACTGCTGGGTGCACAGCCTGGTTATTGCTTTAACTGCCCATTCCTAGCTATCACCTGCATGAATGTGTAGATACCCTTGACATGCAGATGCGTTCCTTGGGAGTAGGAGGGAGCCCATGTGGGTTTGGAGGCTGAAATTCAGTTTCCTGCTGCTGAGGTGATGTCATGAGGCCCACTCCCAGTACTGGATTTTGTGGAATCATGCTCAGCTTACACCAAGGTGCCTGTGAGCTCAGCCAGCAGCTCTGGGGCTACATGCTGTAGATCACCGTGTGCCATGATGAAGAGGCTCCACCTGGCCTGGCTGGGCAGAGCCAGCCAAGCAGCATGACCAGGGACAGGGACACAGGGATAGTCCCCTGCAAGGGATGTTACTCCATTTGCCTCCCTGCAGGGGAAATCACCTCCTGCCTCCTGTGATAGGGAGGGCTGGTGACTCAGTGAACTCTGGGGACGGAGGCAGTGCCCTGGCTGTTTTTACAGTAGGTTTCTTTGGGCAAGGCTCCTTCTTGATAGGAGGAAAACCGCATCATCCCCAGATCTCCTCTGCCTCTGCGTTGTCTGCAGCCATCACCAGCCCTGAGTCCCATCCTGCTGGATTTCCTGCTGCACATCCAGAGACATGGTGTATATGTCCCCTCCCTCACTCTCCCATGCATGCTCCTTCACTTTCTCCCTCATTTTCCTCCCCAGGCACCCACGTCCTACCCCCTGACTAAAGCAAAATTGTCCTGTTTTTTTGGCAGCTGGCCCTCCCAGTGGCCCATACAGACAGAAGCCTGAGCCCTGATTCTGCCTGTGCCTTGGCCTCAGTGGAGCAGCTCCTCGCTGACAGATAATGTTGCCTTAAAGGAGAAGGGATTTTTTTTATTTCCCCATCTGTTTCCCCATCGCGCTCACCCATTTGTTTCCCAGCTTCTGTGGGAAGGGGGATGCTCGTGCTGGGGACCTGCCATCACCCAGTCACCTACTGGGAGTCCCCTTCTTCCCTGCAGGCTCGTTCCTGGCTGTGGAGTTTGTCTCTGAGCCAAACCTCCTGTAATTAATGCAAGCCTTGCTGTTGACTTTCAGAGAGCTTTGGATAAGGCCTTTCCAGGACTTGCAGCTTTCCTCCAGCTCGGGCCTCGCATGCCAAGTGATGAGGCTTCCAGGGCTTCTCCCGCGGGAAGGCTCCAGTGCATGCATCTCAGGAAGCTTTTCCTGCTGTTCGGCCTAAATTTTCCCTTTTTCAAATGTCATCCCAGCACTCCTACTTAGTATGCACTTTCTGTGCTTCTCGCTCCCTCTGAGCAGGCTGATGCTTTTCCCTCTTCACTGCCTGGGCTTTTCTGGTGCTTTCTGGCTGTCACCCACTTTTCTCACACCCGCCTCAGCTTAGCCAGTCTGGGCACATTACCTTACGGTTCATTTCCCATTATAAATCAAACCTTCCAGCCATTTTTTTCTATTTTTGTTTTTCTTTCTCTTTTTCCCTCCTCCCTGTGACACAGGACTGATTTTTGGGTGTCTGCCCCAGTGGTGCAGAACATTTTTCTCTCATGTTTGGGCCGACAACGTTTTCAGTGTAAAGTGCTGGCATATCTTTGTCACTGTGGGCAGCCAGTTCTCTGGGTAACAAACGGCTGGGGGTGGGTAAATGCATAAGCAGCTTTGAGACAGAGGTCCTGCCCAGACAGTGCCACTCTCATGCAGACCCTATGATGTCAAACAAAAGGCTGAGCTCCCACTGCTGCTTTCCCCTGTGCAAAGTAATGATCGCTATCCCGTTTGTCCTTCCTCATGTGGATTTAATGGATCTGAGGGTACTAACTCCCTGCCAAGTTTGGTCTGTGTGGGCAATGGCCTCGAGTCAGGGGGACTGGGAGGGAAGAGGGGCAGGCTCTGCACCACACTGGGCACACATGAAATGACTGCACCCGCCTCATTTCTTTATCAAACCAGGCTGAACATGCCTCCTTCTGAGGAATAAAGCAGCACCAGAATGGAAAAGGGTGACAGCTTGCCTTCCCTCCTATGTCCAACTCCTATACTACTGCATGGATGTGGGTTTTGTTTGGGAACAGGACTGGGGTGAAAGGCTGAGCTGCTCTCCCGCTCGCACCACCACTGGTTTTGTGTTCTTGCTTTGCCGTAGCCAGGAATTGGTTTCACCGTGCAAAGCAGCAAATGTGACTGTGGAGGTTGCCATGACAGCTTCAAGGAGAAACTGGGTCAGCCCTGCAGCCCTGTGGAGGGGACCAGCCGTAGCTGCCTGGTGGTCACCCGTAAGCCCACAGGAGCAAACACGTCCCAGCACTTGTTATTGAGCTGACTGCATTGCTTCTTTATTTCCCAGGAGGAAACAAAACAGTTGTTAACTTAGTTACCATTTAAACTTAGGGCAGCTAAAATGGTTGGTTGTAACTCACACCACTGCCATGGCAACAGATATATATATATATATTTTTTTTTTTTAACATGCAGTGAGAACAACTTTTCTTGCCCATAAGTAACCCTTCAGAGGAGAAGATTTCAAGAGAGTAGAAGTAGAAGTGAAATACTGAAGGGACTGGAGATACCAGGCAGGAAGAGTTAAATACAGAATCATTTCAAAGTTAAAAAGAGAGCCAAGGATGGATGCTGAGGCTGAAAAGGTGCTTTGGCCAGCGAATTTCCTTAAATAATGGGAAGTGGCCTCTGTGGCTTAAGACCGGGTATGGAAATGCACCATTGTTTTGATGTCAAAGTAGGTTTTTCAAAAGTCACAACTGTGTGTTCATTGATTATTGACCTCTTTGGAGAATGTGATGACAAATGTTTCAGGTGATCGTGGCTGAGGGCTGTGGAAGAGCTATCCTTTTTTCCAGCCATTTACTCTCCTTCTGTACCTTCTCCTGCAGGGCATTATAGTGATCTTTTAATTCCCCTTTTTTCCTCCTACTTGCCACTTTCTAGACAGATGACACCAGAGTCTGGACTCTGGGTACCCTCCTTGGAAAAGAAGAAGGACAGGTGAGGCACATCCACTACTGCTGTGGTGGAAACCGAAGTCAGTGTTGTTCCTTTCCTTCAGCATCACCCATAACACTGTTGTCCGGTCTCTGTGCAAAGGGAAAGACAGACACCAATGGCCTACCTCCTTGTGGGCTGTCCATTATCAGCAGTTTCATAACAGAAGAGTTATGAAGCTCTGCTTGTGTTCTGATATCACTGGCAGGCAATAATCTGACCAGTTTAACAGCACAACTGTACACTCTGTGGTTATTACCACGTAAAAGACATTACATACTTTTGAGGAGAGAGGCTGGGAGAGTTTTTTGTGAAGTTGAACATGTGAAATATAAATGAATGCACCCAACTGCATTTTGTACACACATGCGCATGCGCCCCCTCCTGCCACCTTCCCTCGCCCTCCCCCTCAAATATGGATCTAGTTGCAAGCTCTGCTCCATAAAAGTGGTATTAATTTTAAAGATTTTGTTGCTGCCTTCTGCACAGAGGCAAGGAGCACCAGAGGGTTTTCTCCCGCAGCATACCAACAGCTTGACACTTTGAGTTCATGGCTGGAGGGTCACTGAGCCTGGTATCACACAGCTGGGAGCAGAGTTGCTCCTCTGCCGCTAGTGACCTTGTGACAGTGATCTGGCCCTTAGGAAGAGGTGCCTCCGTCTCTGTCCAGAAAGCAAATATTGCACTGCTGGGATACTGTTTTTACAAGGACAGCGAAATGATGACTGCTTGTACCACCATACAAGAAGTGTTTATTTGGGATCAAAGGGAGCCCAGGCTGAACAGGCTGGCACAGAGCTTGGGCTGGGTCTCTCAGTGTGGGGATGGAACCCCTCTGAGACATCAAAACATGTCCTCCTTCCTGCCAGCCTCCTCTCTGACCAGTTTTCCTTTTTGCTTTGGACATACCTCCTCTCTGAGTTCATCTGGAAGCGTTTCTTTCTAATGTTTCTAGAATCCCAGAAGGGAGCTTAATCGCTTCAGCATCCTTCTCATGCAAAGCATACCTGGGGTGCCGGATGGCTGAATAACCTCTCATGCACTGAGAGCTATTAGCATTTGAATTAGTGACATGAGGATAACAGGCGATTATCCCATTTAACAGCTGTTGAGTGCTGTTAAAGGGACACCTTCAAGTAGGAACAAAAATGCAGTGGATTTTTCTTTTTCAGAAAGGGCTTCTCTGCCTTCCATGAATAATGATGTCCTCTCATGTTTGAAAAGTGGTGCGGTTTGAACAAGGATATCTCATAATTATTAACCCTCTTCCCTGTAGAGAGATGGAAACCTAAATACACCCGCAGCATGCCAGAAGATGAGAGTGAGAAAGTGGAACTGTCCCCAAGCAGAAAGGGAAGTGGTCCCATGTATTTGGGACCCAGCAAGCGTAAAGGGAAACAGTCATAAGAAAGCTGCAAAAAGAAACAAAAGTTAAAGCATCCCCTCTGCTCTGGAGCACTTTGACCATACAGGATGTGCATGGGATGGGCCTGAGTACCACCACCCTCAGCAGAAATGTGGCTGCTTCAAGATGCAGGATAAATCAGGCACCAGTTAGAGCCCCTGGGGTGCTATAAAGGATGAACAAAAAATCCTCTCCCTGTGGATTTGACTTGATGCAGAGAATTGCATTTTGAAAGTGTAGGACCTATCACATTTATCTCATACGAAAACCGTTCTGTATAGTGAGCAGGAATTATTAAGGTTATTAGTGTAGGTGATGCTGCAGTACAGATATATGTCTGTCATGGTCCATGACTTCATTTCTCTTGACAATGTGTTAAGCAGAAGACAAAATACTAGTCCTTGTTGTCTGGACTTCTGTGTGAAAGATGATAAAACATAACTTTCCTTGTCTCCCACTTAGAGTCTCAAACATGACTCATTTTGAGGTTCTGCCTTTTACACTATTCATCCTATACCAACTCCTACCAAGGTGCTGGTGGCCAGACTCCCAGCCTTTCAGAAGGCCTGATCACTCATTCAGGTGCGCTGTTGATGCCTGACCCCCTTCTAAAAGCTGGCTCAGACTGGTGCTCTGAGATGTTTGTGGAAAGTTGGCTTCTACTTCCCCTCAGACAGCAGCATCTCACAGAAAACAGAAATAAAACCCTCAGGCTTTCATGTTCAGCAGAGAGTGAAGGGGCACAGTGATGTGGGCAAAGTGGCCTTTTTGTTCTCAGATGATGCTTTTGGGAGGGCAGAAGTGCTGTGCTGGATCAAGGCAGCAGACCCAGGGCTTTTGGGCCAAGGCAAAATACTTCACATGAGACAATTAAGGGTTAAGCTATTTGGAGAGGGACCTTCTTCCCAAACATCATTGAGTGACTAGCATCACTGAGTGACACACACATCATACATTATGAACCCTGAGGGCTCATATCCTTCTCAAAGCTCGCTGGCAAAGCTACGTCTTGCCTGCATGTGAAGCTTTGTGCTGAGCCCTAAGCCAGGCAGGAGGTGCGCCTTGGGGCAGGTTAGCACTGCAAGGTGAGAAAATCAGTTTAAGATAGTGAGGTTGCCCCCAGGGCAGAAGTGATGGGAGTGGGCAAATAAATATTTCTTGAGCTTTTTCTGTGCAACTGGCTGGTTTGGCTTCCTCTAGGGAGGGGGGACTAGTTGAGGGAGATAAACCTTTACTAACAAGCCAGAGGAACATATGTGGTAAGAGATTTTTCTACATGTCTTTTCTGTCTCTTTCAGTATCATTTTTGTCATCTCTCTCTATAATGTTTTCTTTCTCTTTCAGTAAACATCCTTTGAGGTGGGTACAGTGGCAACACCTGAGCGCAGGTGAGGATATAAAAATGTTTATAATGTTAAATAACATCCTTCCTATTATTTCCTCCCTAATTATTTTTACCCTCTGTGATGACCACTTATGGTCTAAATAATATACGCATTATTTCCATACAAAGTAGCGGTAGCAACAAAGATGAAGATACCTGTTTTTAACGTTACTTACTTCTAAGCAGGCCTTTTTCATACCATCCTTACCACTTATCCGACCATTAAATCTGCAAATACATGCAAACAGTATTTACTGTGTTGTTACATGTACCTCAAAGCAGATGGTGAGCCAGTACCAAAGCTCACATTTTTACACCTTTATGCAACATCTGGGGAGCTGGATTAAATTTTTGCCTGGCTTGGGGCTTCACACAGACCTCTGCCTCTGTGGCAAGCGCCTCATGACTGCTGCCAATCCCAACCATGTTATTTCGGAGTATTTTCCTTATACAGTATTAATAAAGGAATGTTGACAACACTTCCTCCACCTCCCGGTCCCCCCTCAAGTAATATTTCCAAAGAGGCATGCCAAGGTTTTGAGCCATCACTGTATGCATTGCTGGTGTCTCAGTCACCTGGGTGTCCTCCTGCTTTTTCCATGAGAGGTGGCCTAGTTCAGCTGATATTGCAGCATCTTCACATGCTGCACGTGGGCTGTCTGGAGAGGCACATGAGGGGAGCTGGGGATGCTACAGGACCGAGTACAGGGCTGAGGGCTGAGCCACCTTTGCTCACTGACATGGGAAAAGGAGTGGGATGCACAGCTCACGGCTCCAGGACGTGAGCCAAGACTGTAGAAAGACACCTTGTGACATTAAACCATCTGAAGGGCTGTTGTTAATCACTGTAAGGAGATCAGGCAGGTCTGTCTTTTACCAGGGCTAGCAGCAGGCTGTGTGGGACTTCGGTGACACTGAGGACATCATCCACATGCAGAGCAGGAAGGAGAGGGCTATGGCAGAAGGGTTTCCCAAGCCAGGGCCTGAACTGCAGCCTGTTTGAGAGATACCAAAGTCAGCTTGCCATGACCATAGAGGGGCATTGCCTAACCCTGTAGGCATCTCCACTGTGCCGTAGCCACTGGCAGGATGAGGGTCCATGTCAGCCCACAGGTTGTGCTGCTGACCCTCATGGTTTGTTCTGCAGGCTCACCCATTCCTCCCAGATATAGCAATTGCTTACCAGCCCCCTATGCATCCCCTGCTCAAAGCCTGTGGGGTTAAATGTGTGAGATGGGTGTTGCCAGCAAAAGTGAAACCCACCTGTGGAGTTTCCTTGGGAGAATCCTCCCTGCTGACGAGTTCAGGAGTGAAACAGTACTGAAACCTACTCATGTTTCCTTGGGCAACACCCAGGCCCGGGGAAAATCTCCCAGGAGATCACCCTCAAACACACACACGCAGCCCTCATCCCAAAGCTCTGCCCTTCTGCTTGCCACCCAAGAGCAGAGGATTATTAGGCATAAAAGGATTCATTCACTGAAATTTGACCTGCGTGGTGTGGATGTCTTCTTCTGGCATCATTACCGTAGGTCCCCTTTTCAGAGTGACATACAATGTATCTGACATTTGCTTTGGGACGAGATGAATTGCACCTTCAATACATCTGTTTCTCGAATGAATCTGACATCTTTGTACAGCCAGATGAATTCCTTCACCCCACAAAGCCACCTTTCTTATCTCTGCAGCCTTTGTTGCCATTCCTCCCCTGCAGCACCCACACTCATTTTCATCATCTTTCCTCTCTTTTTATCGCTTTGTTTTCAGAGGCCTTAGCTATGGCTCACTCCTTCCCATCCGTGTGGTTTTCCTTCTGTACAGTGCCTCATGGTGTCACTCTCCCCTGTCCCCTTGGAGCCCCTGCTTCTCCACGATGCATAATGTATTGCAATTCCCAGTCTTCACATGCACAAATCCTCACAGTCTCTCCTCCCCATGTCCTCTCTTTATCCTTTTTTCTTCCCCTGGGCAATAGCTTACTGTCTCTTTGCAGAACTTGGTCCTTTGGGAAACACCCATGCTAGTTCCCCCAAGCTCTCTCTGCACAGCAGGCTCCAACACAACATGCCATTACCCAGCTTATCTCCCAGCCAGCCAGCAGCCAGCACTAATGGACAGATCTTCACGGGCAGAAGAAGGAGCTTTATTGGAAGATCCTTAGCGGGTGTAACTTGTCATTTTAGAGGGGAAAGCAGAATCTGGCATGTGCAGTCCTGACACTCTGAAGTCAGTATACCTCCCTGGGGTTCACCAGGCTTCCTTTTCTCTACATTTCCCACCACAGTCAAGACTGGGTACAGGAGTCCCCCTTGCATGTTGTCAACCAAGCACAGGACTCCTCAGGGCCCTTTATCCAGCAGCTGCCAAGTGCAGGGATGTATTTATAACCATCACACAGGGGTGGCACGGAGGATAGGTAAACTGAAGCCCTGCTCTGAAACCCTGGAGCAGTATGCAGAGCTGTGAGCTCAGCTGGGAAGCTCAGCAAGTTTGGGGCCTGTTCTCCCGTCTGGTGTCGGACTTGTTCAGCTGGGGATGGACCTTCTTTTAAAGTAGCTCTCAGACCCCAACAAACCCTTTCTCTTCCACAGCTTGAGACCCAGCAATGGGGAGAGAACAACTTCAGGTCACTGGTTGTTTTCCATTGTGGCTGAGGAGATGCTGTGTTTCTTACCTCTTTCCCTGAGAAAACACAATTCCCCAGGGTGACCGCACTCTGACACCGTCCCACTACTATAACAACAGCTGACAGATGCTCTTTCAGCTCTTGGGCAACATTCAGGCCATGTTGGTAGTGAGACACAACAGAGTAAGGAGCCATATAGGTCACAGAGAGCTGTTTGAAGAGAGCGGTGTTTGGAAAGAGGGTGTTTCCGTAGGCACCACCTCAGAGATGTCTGTCATTTATTTCAGATTTAATCAGGGTATCACTGGCAGCACTGATGCAGACTAAGTCCCTGTTCAAAAAACCGTGTAACTCCACACAGGACACCCAAGTTTGACTGCATGGACATCTGCTGGTTTACCTCCAGGCCAGAAAAAGCAGTGCCTATTATTTCTTCCTGCTATGGGAGACATTGTGAAGGTCTGCAAACAGCCTTGGCATAGACAGAGAGCCCAATGAGTACGCTCTGGACATTGACCCTGTGCCTCTCAGCAAGGGAGTGCCAGCATGGTGGTGTTTCTGGAAGCATGTCTCTGCATTGCGCTGATTTACCACTGCCCTGCTCTCAAACACCCACAGGCATTAGCAGTAGAGAGGAGATACTCCTCCGGCGCAGGCATCAGCGGGATGACGGTGTGCGGTCGACCAAGGGGAAAAGGAATGCAGCATCTCCTGGTGTCTGAGAAAGCTTGGGTGGTTTTGCACATAGGAAGCTCCTTTAAATGTGTTTCCTCCCACCCCCTGGCCTTTTGTTTTTCAGCCATGCTTGATGGTGGCGTTGGAAAGCTGAACTCCCCAAAACTGAACTTCCTCTCCTACTATAAACTGACCCTCGGGGGTTGCCATAGTGACTGCAGAGCGGCCAGCGAGCTGTGTAAACACTCCCTCCCGCTTCCCATCCCACTGCGCCTGAGAGGCCGAGCTGCGGGATGTGCGCAGCAACCTGGATTATGCAGGCAGTTGTGAAATGCAAACCCAACAACTTCTCTGCTTCCTCCCTGCTTCCCCCGCGGGGAGGCAAGCGCAACAGGCTGGTAGCAGGCAGGAACACGCCTGTCCCTGACGAATGCAGGCACACAGCGCAGTACCACAGAAACCAAACCCAGACGCTCACCTGGGGAGCTTAAGCAAGATGTGGAAGTGTATGGTGCAACTGGATCCTCTGCAACATCTGATTCCCGTGGCCTCACTAACTGTTGAGCTTCCAGCTGTGTGTGGGGGGAACAGTGTGGTGCACCTACTCTCACAGCTCCTTCTGTTTAATTAATTCAAACAATCAACCGAGTGTGAAATTCATCGGTTTCTGGGTCCTCTGTTGCTCACTTTGATGTCAGTTCTTCATCTTTCATTTTCTTCTTCCTTTTCTTACAAACACATTTCATTGAAGTCTATAGCTGACTTTCTGAGTGACTTCCCAAACACTGATGTTTGTTTGTGACCGTATCCATCCCTGTAAAACTGGGTCAGACATTTGATCAGCAGTAGCCTGGGCGACACACTGAAGTACCCAGGGAGATGTTTCCCAAGCAGAGCAGGGTATGCATCCCCTAGGGCTACTACAGATATTGTTCCAAAATGGCAGGGGCTGCCTAGCCAGGGATTTTGTAAGAGGTGAATGAAACCAGCCTGCCAGGAGTGGGTAATCGGCTTTGCTCTCACCATCTCTGATTTCCAGCACCACCAGGCTGTCAGACTAATGCAGTTACCAACCCCGACCCATCAATGAGGGTCTCCCTTTTCCCACTGTACCCACGCCAGCGCCCTGTGGTTCGTGCTGCCTTGACATTGCCTGCTGCATTGCCTGGTGGTAGCTGGCCTGGAATCCCCTTCCTCTCCCCATGCCTGCAGCCAAGGCTGGCATAGGCAGGCAAGAAGGGCACCGGCTCTGAGCCACCACACTGAGATGCATCTTGCTGGGTTCACAGCACGAGTGATGCCTTCAAGAGAAAAAGTTGCCATCCCACAGACATGTGGCTGCTTCCAAAAGTGCATAGCATGTTACCTCAATGGTTCATAAAATGATGCCCCTGCTCTGTGCCGTCAGGAGGGTCCTTTCAGAAGTGCCAGGCATCCCACAAAACACTCTAATACATCAACTGCCAATACAGAATTTTGTAAGGGACTTCCTGACACAAGGAAGGATGGATTTATGCCATCTCATCTTGATGTGCCTGGATGTCACTAACCAAGCTGATCAATAGGTACCTTTGATCAGACACCTGGCTACACAGTTACAGGCTGTCCAGGAGTTCCCTGAATTCCAATCCTGTCTGTCACATGTGAGAGTGTACACAACCTCTTTTAGTAAAGATACTAGCAGAGGAGGGAGAGAAGGAGGTTTCTGGAAGAGTGTAAACCTAAACATATCCTGATAATCCCAGTCTGTGACTCAGAGCCTGAAGGATGCAGAGGGTGAGTGTGGCCCACTCATCCACCACAGCCAGTCATTATGCCTCAAAGAGAAAAGAAGCCTTGAAGCCTCACTCTGATCATAGAATGGGTAGAGTTGGAAGGGACTTTAAAGATCGTCGAGTTCCAACTTCCCTGTCATGGATCTGGACACCTCCCCTACACCAGGTTGCTCAAAGCCACATCCAGCCTGGCCTTGAACTCTCCTAGGGATGGGTCATCCACAACTTCTCTGGGCAACCTCTTCCACTGTCTCACCACCTTCACAATGAAGAATTTCTTCCTAGTATCTAATCTAAATCTCCCCTCTTTCAATTTAAAACCATTACCCCAGTCCTGTCACTACACTCCCTGACAAAGAGTCCCTCTCCAGCTCTCCTGTAGACCCCCTTCAGGTACTGGAAGGCTGCTATCTATGAGGTCTCTCTGGAGCCTTCTCTTCTCCAGCCTGAACAACCCCAAATCTCCCAGCCTGTCCTCATAGGGGAGGTGCTCCAGCCCTCTGATTATCTTCGTGGCCCTCCACTGGACCCGTTCCAACAGCTCCATGTCCTTCCTGTGCTGAGGACTCCAAGGTATGCTGTGAACGGTGGTAATGGGACATGTCACACAAAATGCACTAAATCAAAGGCAATTCAATTCTGCAATACGTTACAATACCCGGTCCCTATAGTGTCTCACTTAACAGATGGCAGGAGCTGAGTCTGATTAAACAGGGTTTTCCTTCTAGATCTCAGTGGGTTTGTGCTTCTCCATTCATGCTGTGCCAGCCTGGTAATGGCATTTAAAAATAAATCAGCTGAATTAGTTGGTGTGAGTACATGATCTTTCCTGATCCTGTCAAAGGAGCTGGTGGACTCTCCACTGGCGTCTCTGAGAGCATCCCAGCTTTGAGCATGCTGCGAGCCTGCCTGGGATCTATGCAGAAAATATGGGGAAACCAGTAATGTGATAACAACACCGATGCTCCCTTTTCCCCTGGAATTAACATCACAGAAATAAACGGCCTGCAAATCCCTTATTCATATAGAGGCTTAGAAAGTGTGAAGTAGTAGGGGAAGGAAGGCAGGAGTCAAGAGGCAGGAGGACAAGCAAAGCAGATCTGCTTTGGCACTCTGGAAGTTCGCAGATTGCTGCTCAGGTGTGTTTATTTTTTTCTTCACAAGAAACCTTAAACCAGCTTGGCCCGGATGAGGCATGGGACATCCTCAAATGATGTGGCATCTGAATTATGTCCTTAGAAGCAGTTAATAACCTGGATGCTTTACGAGTTATCAAAACCTCTGCAGACCTCAAGAGACTGGGGCTCTTTTGTGTAATTTTGAGTAATTCTGCTTTGGGAGGCCAAATTTGGGGGCCCACAGAAAACAACACTGGTTAGTTCTCCAAGCCAAGCTCCTCAGCGCCAGGGCTGCATCACAGCCCAGTGCTTGGTGTGGCAAGGGGGTACAAGTAGGGACCACCTGCAGTCGCCTGTGATCTCGATGTGAGCTCAGTGTGTGTGCTCTTAAGGAAGCCTGAAGGAAGACAGTGCAAGGGAGATTTCAAGCTTTTCCTGCATCTGGCTCTCATCCAGCTGCAAATAGTCCAGGGATGCCCTTTCCAGATGTGGACTGACACCGTGGCTGTCCAGGGAAGATGGAAATTGCTGGGGGAGGGAAGGGGAGAGAAGGGGGTGTTGGCACAGTTCTGCTGAACAATGAAGGAAGGTTTGGGAGGCTTCTGTGAGGTCTCCTTGCTGCAGGAAGCATGTTTTTAGAGGAGCCTCTGGCTGTGGATTGTGAGTGGCCGGTCGGTGCTGCGGTCAGCTGCTGCCACCTCCCAAAACCGCAGCAGCACTGTCAAGCTGCAGACGTGCAGAACAGCTCACACCACGGCTGCTCGCTCACAGGTGATCTTTCGGGCTGTACATTTTCCAGCGGAGCTGGCAGCTGCTCCTGTGGTGTGCATGCTTCGTTGGCTATCCAAAGAAGGAACTGGGCGGGCATTGATCCAGTTGAGGCAGTTTCGAGGAGCGAAGGCAGGAAGGAAAATTACCAACTTTGACATATGTTGCTCCCTGCAGGTCTCTCTTATTATAGCCTGGCGGGATGTCAAGGTGCACAGACACGACCCAGAGCTGTAATACTTGGTGGCTGCTTCGCCTCCTGTCCCACCCCTTTCACGCAGGCAGGAGTGGCAAAGCCATTTCTAGCATACCAGGAAATCCTGGTTCTCGCTATTATCAAGGAGGGACTGTGTAGTTATACAACCTTGAGCTGCCATCAGCGGGACCCACGGGAGGGAGGGGGGGAATAGTTCACTTGGAAAGGAATGCTGCAGTGTAGGGCAGTGGTTTTGACATGCTGGAGTGAAACTTGGCGCAGGGGAGCAGAGGGAATTCGTTTGCCCGGTAGACGTGGCACTTGAACAAGCGATTAAATTAAATGGCAGTGGAAATCCTGAGAGATCTTAAGAGGTGGCTGGTTAACACAGGGGATGTGTCTGCAGCCCTTAATGCAGGTTTCACCATGCTGGGTGTCTATAGCTTTCTAACTACTATTATTTATCTGACACTAGAGCTCTTTTGTCCCCCTAGCACGCATGAGAAGCCAGCTGTGTGCATAGTCCTACCTGGGGCAGGGCCTCCAGCTTGACAAGAAGAAATGAAAGGTTCAGCAGCCTGAAGTGTTTGTCAGCCGTTTGCAATGATGGCAGAAATCTACTTACTTTTCCGACAATATTTATTCACTAGTGTGCCAGGAATAATGTAGCGTGGCATAGCAGCCATCCAGAGCGATGGTCAATATTTGTTCCTGGTAAAAAATCTTCTTGCCACATATATTAATTTGCAGCATATCTCCTGTCTTGTAGCAGATGGGGTGGAGGGGGGGGGATCTAGGATATCCTTCTCTAATGCCATTCTTTAAGGACTGAGTCTTTCCACTTACGTGGAAAGGCTGGGAAAAATACACATGTGCATCAAGAAGCATTAGGTGTGTGTTGGATTAACACCTTTCATTCTCCCTCCTGACAAGCCTTTGCCAAGGGCTTGACATCTAAGCACAACACATTAAACTTTCCTCTTGGATTCTTTCTTCTGGGGCAAGTTCCCCATCGCTCGCTTTCATGCTGTGCTTTCAGCCGTTGTTTTTGTAGTCTGTCAGCACAACCTTGAGAGAAAGGACTTTGGCTGAGAGCTGAACACACAGTACCAGCTGTACTGATCTCCATCTCCTGGTATGAAGCAGTGGACTTTCGCACTGTGCCTTCCTCGTTTCCCCCAGCTAGGCTGAAATCTCTCGCCAAAGCTTTTGCTCTTCTGCGTGACTGAATCAACTCAGCCACTAGAAGCAGCGGATTTAGGCTTCTGCAGCCCCGCTGTCAGGACAGGAGCCCCTTGGCAGGGTGCAGACAGCCACGTGGGGTGAGAGGCTGAAGGCATCAGAGGAATGTTGATGTTCCAACAAACTTTGGGATGAGCGAGGGAAGCTGGAATGCACAAGTGGATCAGAGAAGAGGAGGAAGTGAACGGAAAAGGGAGATACCGTGTGATAGATGGGAAGGAGAGCAGAAGGGCAGTGTGAAATCACACAAAGGATGGGCAGGATTTGAATACGGGCAATAAAAGATGAGGGAGTGTTATAAGTGTCTAACTCTCTAGGGAGATGGTAAGAAACTGGAGTGTGTCCCCCCCCCACCCCCCCGCCATCTCTGACTTGGACTATATTTTGAAAAGAAAAAAAAAAACCTGAAAGATATGTTAGTGACTATCTTTTCTTGTTGTGAAATAGACATTTTTTTTCTGCTTTCTGTGACTCTGGCAAGGAAAAGCACAGCACAAAGCACAGACTTCTCCTTAGCAGGGGTTTTACACTGACCTCGTCACCCACATGATGCAATGTTGTCACCTGGCAGTTATGATGGTCTTTAGCCTTAAACAAAGGTTTGTATGAAACACAGGCCCTTTGTGTGAATAAAGGGAAATAGGATGAAGAAATCAGGTAATGCTAGAATAGCAGCATGCCTGGAACAAAGGCTTGCAAGGGTAATGTGGGAAGGGGGATGCTCCAGCCTCCTCCTCAAACATTCTCCAGGCACTAAGACATGATCCGGAAAGTCCACATTGTCCTAGTGTCACTCAGCTGTAAGGTCTCTTCATCCCATCATGTGGCCTGCAGATACAGATGACCACCGACTCCTTTCCCCTCCTTCCCCTTTGCATGCCTTGGTAAAGGGTGTAAAACTTTATTTCTACTCTGTCTCCTCTCTTGCTGTTGTTTGTCCTTCCAAAGTATACCTAGCACACCTATTTTCTCTGCCAGTGTGTTGATGAACTTTTGTTTGTATCCCAGGAGACTTATAAGAATTAGGGTCGGCTTGACACAAGTAGAGTACTGTACAGAGATATTTACAGCTGTTTGCAACGCTTGTCTTGAGTATGAGAACAGCAGCAATTAGGATCCAGGCCAGTGCCTTCAGTGAATAATGGTCTTGGTTACTTGGAAATATCAGATGGCTTCAGCTTTATGCAGTTGCTATGAGGAAAAAAAGTTAAGTAAACAAAGAATAAGAATAAGAGGAGGGAGTGGTGTTTTTTTATTGGCATAGTCAAGAAGGGCAGTCAAAAAGAGAGAAAGAAACTGAAAAACAATACCCTAGGTCTTCTCTTGCAGCCCACAGCACAGAACAGACATTTTCTTCATGTGCCTTGATGTTCAGTACCTCTTTCCATGAACACTTTTGGTTCCTGTCCCTCAGAGACCTTCCTTGGAGGCCAATTTCATTATTTGGGTGTCCCACTCTTAAAATTTGTTTCTAATGCCTAACATACATTCTTCATCGCCATGCACTCCTGGGACCTCATCCCAGTATAGCACCCTCACATCTCACAGCCTCCATGGCAGCTGGTGGTACTCAACAGCACATCCTTGGAGCCAGCGCACTCCGCAGCTGTCCCTCTTTTCTGAGTTGTGTCCAGATAGTCTTCCTGAGTTCCTCCGGGGTTTTGAAGATGGGAGATCCTGAAATGAGAGACTGATAGGAAGATTATTTCTGGAGGTTTTACAGGGCTGCTACACTGCCTGTTGCACAGATGCCTTCCTCTCCTATAGATAAGGGAGAAATGCTTTCAGATTCCTTGAAATAATTCAGTTGTGTCTTACCTCAGATGAATAAGGTAACCTGAAGGAACTAATTATGCCATGTTTCTTGGTGTATAGCAGTGGAACAAGGCACTTGGCCAGCTTTGCCTCTCGTGACTGATAGTGTGGGTCCTGCCTGGACCCAGGATTGGTGCAGGTAGCTCCTGCATGTTGGGGGCCTTCACCTTGACTTTTCATCCAGTCTGTCCTTTCTGGTGCAGACTAAGCCCTGAGCACAGAGGCAGGCATAAGCCACTGTTCAGAAATAAATGGAGCTGCTTTTGCTTCCCTGAAGAGCCCCTCTGAGGACTCTGTGGTGCAGTAGGACTTCTCCTTGCAGCTTGCTTTCCCTGCTTGCAGCAGAGGTTGCCTCCTTTCACGGCATTCCCCACAGTGGCCTATGTTTCCCTCTGGAGATGCAGATCAAGAGATTTGTAATGAGATCAAGATGGAGGGGCAGCCCTTTAGCAACCCTTCGGCCTGCTCGAGCAATGGAGGAGGGCTGTCAGTGCACCAGTCAGTGAGATGAGGTCTGGGTAGTCTTGCCTTCTAGTGACAAGGGAGCCGATCCTTCCAGAGCAGTGTACTCTTCCTGCAATGACACCAAAAAAGCCTTGGCTCCTTGTAGGCTGCTGGCACACACATCTGGCTACAGCACTGGCAAGTTTTTAAGGTTTTGTCAGATGGGAACAGTGGAGGAGAAAAGAAAAGTGAAACCAGATGTTTTTCCTTACGGTTGCCTCATATTTGTATGGGGGGAGAGAAGAGAGGCCATAAAAATGTCATAACCCTTGATCCCTAAGGCTCAGTGTTATACTCCGCAAAAGCCAGTGCTGTAAATCCGCACCTCTGCCTCGGCAGCCACGGATCCTGAAGGGGCAAGACCATTGTGATATCTGGGGGGGTGGAACAGCCTTTGTGTTTCTCAGCATAAACTGGAGGAAAAATGCCTTCTGGAAGTTAACACCCATAGGCTACTTTTATGGAATCAGTTATTTTTTCAGATTTCTCTGGGGACACATCAGTGCCAAGCCCTGATGGCTGACCAGCAGGCTTAGAAATTTGGGATGTGTCTACACTGCAATCAATCTGCCCGCAGGCTGTGACGATGGAGCAGAGTTAACTTTATCCTCCCCAGCCTGAGCTTGCCTGTCAGCACAGCCAGGGCAGCGCAGTGCTGAGGTGAGGACTTGCCTCTGAAACTTTCACCAGTTTCCTGGTGGGGTTTTTCCAGCCCCCACTGCACCTCAGGCATCCAGCTTGGGTACTGCCGCACTGCGTCCCAGTGCTGGCAGCCGTGTAGAAGCAGTTCTGGTCAGAGGGTCCATCTGGCGCCGAAGGAGAGTTGCTAGGAAAAGTCTGACTCTACAAAAAACCCTTTTTTTTTTGTGTCGGAAAGGCTGCTTGTTGTAGTCAAAAACTAAACATGAGTGAGGAGTGTCAGGCAGCCCCCTTCCAGGGAAATGTGTGCTTGGGTGAACACAGGGATGGAGGAGAGAAAATAGATGTTGTGTATACATGTGTCTCAAGCCAAGCAAGGATTTAGACAGAAAGGAACTAGGCCTTTTCTGCCCTGTACAACAAGGACTGTGATAACCAGATATTTTTTGCTTGATATTTCTTGATATTTCCATGCTTGGTTTCTGCCTACATGTCAGCGGCGAGGAAAGGCTTTCCCTAATCTGATGCAGACTGCATGGGTGTGCATCTGCCTTGCAGTGGCTGGAGTGAGAGGTGGTTTCAGCCGCCAGCCCAGGTTCTGATTCTGAATTTCCCTGCAAGGTCCATAGTGAACAGGGTTAGCCCTATTTTGGGGGCGATAAGCTGTGTTACCTCCCACAGGATTCAGGTAGTTTGCTGTGCTGGGCAACGTATAGTTACAGCGCTAACAGGTGAAGAGAGGAACAAGAGGATGAGAGGTGGAGAGCGCATAGGGAAGAGGGTGGGCTTGAACTCAGCAGATTTAATTTTGGATCTCGATTCAGCTGAAGACTCCTGCGATTTCTGTGGTCATATGAAAAAGGTCATACATGATCTCTAGAGGTCCCTTCCATCTCTCCGTGATTCCGTGATATCTTGTAATCCAGGTTTTGGAGCCTTTTGCAAAAGCAGCAAGGTGCCCGTGGAAGAATCTGCTGGGCTCTAAGATTGCCTGTTGCTCAGGTATTACAACAGTGTGGCCCAATTGGTTAGAATAATTCTTAAAAGTATTTTCGTAAGGGGGTTAGTCACCCCATAAAAGAATTTAATTTAATGACTGCAGTTTTCTTTGACTTTGCAACAGGTTCTACTTACAAGGTGACTGAAAGTTTAGTCTCATTTGTGAAAGGAATTGCGGACATTTTACCTCACTGCTCGATTTCTCTTCTCCATCACCACACCAAGTGACGGAAGGTTGGAGACATTCACAAGCAGCCTGGCATTGTTGTCGCACTACTTGTGCGAATGCTGGCACCTCGAGCATTCCGGTGCACAGCAGCTATCAAAAATAGATTATTCTGTGAGTGACTGTGCTTCCACCAACTTTGTGTTGACTGGGATATTCTCGGACAGATGCAGTTCTTCTTGCTCTTCACTGATCATGTTTCCTAGACCTCTGGTCTATCTCATGTCTCTCCTCTGGACCCTGTCCAGTTGTTTGGTGTTGAAGTGTTCAAAACCAGAGAGCAGTCCAGCTCCAGCCTGGCTAGTTCTGGGTGGAAGGATTACTTCATTTGTCCTGAGGGCTTTTCTCATGTTTATACATCCAGCACGTTGTTTGCCTTTTTCCTAACGGTGTTGCACTGCTGACTGACATTCGGCATATGACCTGATCGTCCCCTGCAGAACCTGTTCTGAGACGGTGGCATCTCCATCCTGGATCTGTGAACTGACATATTTCTCCTGGAGTATAGTTCCTTGTGCTTCGGTTACTTGAAATGCACTGCCTCCCTATATGACCATTTCTTCAGTTTTTCCAGTGGTTAATGGAGAGAAACTTTTATGATTGATTCAGGCAGTTAATCAATGTTCATTTGAGGGAAGCTGGCTTGAGTGATGGAGTTGTGGAAAGTCAGAGCAATGGGAGACTGAGGCAGATGTTGTGGGCAAGACTAAAAGGTAATGATGTTACAATGCTCAGTTGTGAAAATACTGGTTAGCTCTGTCAAGAGATGGGTGTTGCTGACCAGCTTTAGAAGTAATTACACAAGATTGTCTGGTTGTAGAAATAAACACAAGAACAGTTTTGCATCTCTCTTTGAGTTAGGGAGTTAGTAATAGCCAGAGGGTGATGATTTCATGCGCGTACCTATTATCTCCCGGCATTTTGCAAAATGACTGAAAACTTCAGCCAGTTTGTGAAATGACTGCTTTCACAACAAGAGAACATAACGTATATGCCTTAAAAAGCTACTGTAACTGAAATTGAGCAGTAACTCAACAGCACTGTTTGGGTGTTTAGTGAGAGATGAAATTTGTCAGAGGAGAGAGGAGTCCACTCCCTCTGTCAGACACTCTCCCTGTCCCTGTTGCAGCTGAGCACTTTGAAGTCATTAGAAAGGACCGAACGGCCTTTAGACTTCTATTAACCTGGAAACTCCCCTAGTACTGTAGGGTTTTTGCTGTTGTCAAAAAACTCATCCCCTTGCACCCAGCTGCTTCTCCCTGCTCCTTTTGCTTTAGTTCAGCAGAGCAAAACGTCTCTGAGATTAAAACTGCTCCTTCTGCCATGTAAGTGCTGGGAGAGGAGAGTGATTGCTGGGCAACTGATGAGCTGGGGTGAAGCAGTGTTGGGAAAGAGAGCACAATGTTCTTTTCTTTTTATGGAAAGTGATATATTACCATAGACCACAGTAATCCAAGGTCTGCTCTTAGCTACTTCACGATTAGCGAACAGGCCCCACTTGTGCTGTACCAACCATTTGTGCAGCTGTGGTAGGCACGAGGATGTCAATTAATCTTGATTTGTGCTATAGGATTACCTCATACACAGGGAAATTTATCATGGAGTTCGGTTTCAGTGGATGTGTAGATGGACATCACACTATCTTTGCAGGGAAAGAACAGGCTTTCCTCTGCTGTGCCAGGCGGGTCATTGGTCCTCTCTGGAACTTCCCTGGTAAATTCCCACTCTTCTCGGGAGCCCTAACTCAGTCTAAAAGATGGAGCAATCAGCACACAGTACAAAATGTTTTGCAAACTTTGCCAGTCTGTCCCTCTGTCACACCCATTTTAGGGAAGAGAAAAATAAGGCTTTTGCTTAGCCATATAAATGGTTGTAACTATTATTTGCATGGCATCTCAAACTCGGTGAGATGCAGGGTAAATGCAGAAACAGGTGAAGCCTTGGTTCTGGCTCAGAGAGCACAAAGTCTGCATGGATAAAAAAACTCCAAAGACAAAAAAAGATGTAAGCAAGCACACCCTCTGAGAACAGGCATATGTTGTCTTTTAGTATGCTTTCTACCACCATCCTGAACCAGAGAAAATTGAATTTTCCTTCAAAACTGCGAGGCTGAGAGAAATAAATACACAGCAAACCACAAATGTGGTATCCTTCTCACTGACTCATGTTGCAAGGTGATGTTTGTGCAGAAGAATGAAGCTCTTGTCTCTGAGTTGTGATCAAAAAATAGGGAATAACGTGACTTGTGACAAAATCATGAGACCTGTCAAAGTGTTTCTCAGCCCACTGCCCAAGTGTACCTCCTTCTCTACCCAATGTACCAGCCCCTGCTGCATGAAGCCATCTTCCCCAGGGACCAGGCGGCTCTGAAATGGGTGCAAGGCAGCACGTGCTGGCTGGTTGAGTCAGTACAGGTCAAAGCAGGGAAGAGGGAGCAGCACAGCCTTCAGCAATTAAAAAAANAGGGACCTGGAGGACTGGCTGCCTCTGTGAGCTGGGGTCTGAAGTCCTCGCTGCGGTGCCTCTGCTGCTATTGCTCCCTGCCTGACCTCGCTCGGCTGCAGCTAGCTCAAGTATGCCAGCCACGCTGATTGTAATGTGGAGATCACTGTGCGCGAGCCAGAGGAGAAAATAGCTGGGCAGATGGTGCTATATTAAGGAGAGCGTCTCAGAATTGTCTGCTGGGATTCTCTGGGGGCAAGGGTCTGTCTTGGCCTCACTTGCTCTCTGCCTTCCCTGTGCCTCCTCCTCTTCTGTCCCTTTTCTCCCTCATAAGCTGTTCTTCGCTGAGGAAGCAATGGGGTGATGTGCAGCCCAAGGGTGTCCCTCCAGCTGTAATTTGGGAAAAGATGAAACATGGGTGTATGAGACCTGTGTTCCATCTGTGTTCAAGCAAGCTGGAGGCCCCTTCGTTCCCACGCCCTGGTCCAGCTCCCTGTTCTGCCACAGGTCCCAGGGCAGGTCCCAAGCTTCTGTCTTCTGCAGAGATGGGCTGGCACGGGTCAGGGAGGGCCTCCTAATCTTCCTTGTCAGCAATCAGCTTTCTTCTCTTCAGACTCCATGGGGGAAGGACTTGCAGCAGCATGTTTTTCTTCTTTCTCTCTCAGCCTCAGCTCCCTCTCCTTTCCCTACTCCCACTGCTCCTGGCCCGTACCAGTCCTGCTCCTCATCCCTCCCAGTTGTCTCTTCCTCCCAGCTCTCCCCTCTGGTTCCCAGCTAAGCTCCAGTGAGCAGGGCAGTAGGCAGGGGCAGGAAGGGAGGACAGTGACAAGACACAGCTGCTGGCTGCTCTTAGCAGCTCTGAGAGTGGCCCCTAGTGACCAGCAGCAGAGCAGACTGGGCAAGAACGAACACATGGCAGGATGGAAGGCATTGGTGTCCCCTCGGGAGGTCAGCATGCACTCCCCCGGGGTCACCTTTTGTAAACAAACAAGACCTATTTAGTACAGAAAACAAATGGGAGAAGAAAAACGCTTGGGCTGATGATGCAATTGAGGGGCCTGAAGATTTGTGGCTTTGCACTGTTACCCTTAAGCCTTTTTGGCATCAATAGGACCATTTCATTGGTCAGGGAGGTCTCAAGGAGGCTGGGCAAAAGCCCCCTTGCCCCATCTCCTCCCCAGCTTTGCTGGAAAACAGAGGGAACGTGAGTTTTCCAGTGCTTTGAAACATCCTAATGGATAGTATAAAGATGGTAGCTGAAAGCACGTGGAACGGTCATCCTCCTTTATCAGTGCAGGCATCTGGTGTTTGGGGGGCTCTGAAAGGAATGGAGCTGTCTGGCCAAATGTGATATGAGCTCCAGAGCAGTATGTCTGGGAGTGTCTGGGATCCCTAGCTGGCCACTGCAGAAAACTGGAGTCCAGAAAAGCACTGGAATTGCTCTAAGTAATGGATGTTCAGGGTCTTGCACATGCAGAGAGAAAACTGGCTCCTTTCACCGATCAGAGTGTGGAATGATCAAAGATGGAAATACTGGGATTGATCATGGTAGGTGTTGAAAGGGGTGCTAGAAGATAAAGAAGAACAGCAACCACAGGGGAACTGTAATGTGGTCACTCAGAGATGCTACAAAAGGCATGTGGGACAGGGGCCATCACTTGCTCTTCATAGCACACATCTTCCTTGGTTAGCTCTTCTGTTGTAAGAGTAATTTTACTGTCTGTGAACAGTTTTCATGACACTCCTTTTCCACACAGCCCTTTCACAATGTTTTTTTCCATATTAAATTTGACAGGTTTTAAAGTGTAAGACTGCCACAGAAAAAGAATTTTGACTTTTTCTGGCTCTTGAACATTTCAAAAATCTTGTCTGCAGCATTGTTCCCAAATAATTTTCTTCAGTCGTTAAAATATGATGCCTCTGGGTTTAGATTGTGTGCTTCTTTCTATCACTGTTACTGAGTGGTATGATGCTCCAGCATGTCGTGGTCCTTTCATGACCTAGGTTTGAATCTGAGTCTATGAGGAAACAGGCAGGCAAGGTTCCTGGCTGCCTGATGTGAAGCGCCGGTGTCTGAGAGAGGCAAATACTAATTCTGTTGTAGAAAACGATGTGACATGCCATCTGCACAATGCAAGGGCAGTTCTGGTCATTCATGTTCAAAAAAGATTGATTCACGCTGGAACAGGTGCAAAGAAAGGCAGCGGGAGGATTAGGGCATTGGAGAGCTGAGGTTATAAAAGTAGACTAGAAGAGCTTGGCTTATTTAGTCCAGCTCCACGAAGGCTGAGAAAGGGATATGATCGCTCTCTATAAATACATCCTGGAGGGTAATGCTAAGGAGGAAGAGGAGCTATTTCAGTTAAAGGACAATGCTGACACAAAAGTAGGCATCATAAACCCAGCAAGCAGCAACTGAGGTGGCAAGTTAGATAGCTGTCAGGTGTTGCTGGCAAGGCAAAGGCAGGGGGCTTGGGCAGCTCGCTGGCAGTCTGCATTGCTAAAACTACCTGTGCTACAGGCTGGCCATAGTGGCCATGGGCTCACAGGACCCTGGCAGGAGACATCTGCCTGAGACTGTTCAGTGGAGTGCTGGGGAGGTGGCACAGCAGATCTACAGCTCCCACCTTGCCTGGACCCTGAGGGCACCAGCAGCTGCCATATCCCTGCCTGGTCTCCTGAGGCTCCCCCATGGCCCAGGACCCATGTCAGCCCCTAGGACCGTCAGCCCCTAGGGCCATCAGCCTTGCCCCAGTGATGCTGCAGCAGGGCCAGTTTCCAGCTCCCCACAGCTCTGCCTTGCTGTGGACAGGCACCCACTGGTCATGTTAGCTCCTCTGCCAGGGATGAGCAGTGCAGGGCCATGATTATCTTCATGCAGGACTTTCACTAGCTTCTTGATCACAATGGCCATAGTAGTCCCAGTTTGCCAGCCTGGAGAGGGAGGAAGCACCAATGAGATGGGGCATGCTGATTCCTCTTTGTTTCATGGTCGGTGGAGGAGATGTTCCCCTGTAACGGCTTTGATGGGGGATTTTGGAGTATGGAAGGAGGTGGCTACCCCACCCTGCTGCTGGCTGTGAGGTGGGGGCCCAGAAGTGCAACTGGCTCTCTGGGGCTGGTACTGCAGCAGTGTAGGGTGTCCCCAGGAGGCCACAGACATTTTGTTCCTGACCCAGGGTGGGGTTGGCCGCTGGAGTTAGCCCATGGCCAAGAAGCTCTCTCTGGGTGTGCCTGCCACTTGAATTCACTCACATCGTGTTGTGCTTTGATTCTCTGACTTGGCCTTCAGATCTTGCTGCTTAAAAACATTGGCAACATGAACCGATGAGCGAGTTTGCTCTCGGTGATGGGAGCTGAGCGGCTGCTGGCTGCCAGTCTGGTTTTATTTCCACCCTGTGCCATACACTCATTGAGAGACTTCACCTTCGGATCAGTGGGATGGGGAGCAGCTGCCAGTGAAACTGTGCCTCCTGCCAAAGGGCATTTGACCGGGGCAGGAGCCTTGCCTTCCCTGCCCAGGATGATGCTGCTACTTGTTCTTGGGATGCTCTGCCGGTAACAGTACTCTGAGAACACCCCACTTGTGGTATCCAGGCCTGAGGACTGGGTGACAAAAGCAATGGAGACTGTACCTGCAGGGCTTGCTTTTATTGCTCTTTGCAAAACAAATAACATCACAGTCACAAGTATCCCAGCTCATGTGATCTGGGGCTTTCCCTCACCTCTTTTCTATTTTCATTGCTTGAGGCTGAGGGCAGCCCAAGGGATGGATGTTCCACTCTGGACTTCCATTCAGCTGTTAAGTCAGGATGTTTTCCAGAAATGTAATTCTTTCTTGTATCTCCAGGTTAATAGCTGTACAGGATGCCGGGTGGCTCATTCAGGAGGAGACATTATAACACTTTTATTTCTGGCACAGGATGGCATGTGGCTGTACCACCTCTGGGTAGGTGCTCGGCTGACACTGCTTGTTTAAGGGGAGATTTGTATTTTAGGTATGTATCTATTTACTTATTTATAAATACCTCTTCTCTTACTTTGGCCAGTGAGTTCTGCTGGTTGGGACATCCTGTGTCGGAAAGGGACTCGTCAATGCATGTGTTAGATACCTGCTGCCCTCTAATGGCTGCCTGTCCCTGCGAGCCTTGGGACAGCACACGTTTTGTGCACTCAGCGAAAGCAAGCTGTTTAGCTCAGAGCTTTTCCCAGTGATTTCATAGCATGGGACAAAGGTCTGGAGAGAGAGCATGGAGAAATCTCTTCGTTATTCTTCATGGTATAACGCGCATCTTCCTTTTCCCCACACTCAGGGCAAACCCCATCTTCTGCTCCTTGCTTCTGCCACATCCCATCCTGCTTTGAATCCTACTAGGGAAGTACTTGCCTTTCCTAACGGCTTTAGATGTGGCTTAGAGGGTAGACAAAGAAGAAAAACAACAGCGCAGACCTTGAACTCCACGAGCTTTCTGCAGACCACAGGAGACCTGCAGAACATGGTTGGAGAGAGCGCACTGTGGACTTGCCAAACACTTGGAGAGAGTTCAGACAGCTCTATTTGTGAAACCCTTTACTGTGGTAACAGAGACACATAGTGTCAACTTCTGCTAGTTCACCACCAGACATGTAATAGTGTCTCCTCTGTTCTGAGAAAGCTATCGGTGCCCTGCCTGCCTTGTTGACTTAGAGGGATTACATTTCTTACCAAGCAGGGACCATGCAGTTCCCTGCTGAATGACTTGCTGCTGCTTATCTGTGGGCAAGGTACAGCCTGTTGCTCCCTCAGGAGCATTTCCTGAACCAGCATGGCCCCCCTGGAAAGCCTGGGGCTCATCAAGTGTTGTGGAGTTCTGGTTGTCTCCCCCAAACCAAACACTTTAAGACCGTCTGGAGGTACACTGTTGTACTGGAGCAGCACAAGGGAAGCAGTAAGATATCTGGAAGGAATTTTGCAGATGAGTTAATGATCAGTGGAGCATGAAGAATGGTACCGACGTAGCCTGCATCTCTTTGCCAAAGAATCTAGCATCCTACTGAGGACTGGAGGCCGTAAGAAACAGGGGAAAACGAAAGATGAATTACAGTTAAGCAGACAAACAAGCACTCCAAGAGCTCTTGGAGGAAAGTTCCAGGGGCTGGAGCCTAATCTCATTCACAGCTTTCTACCTCTTTGACTTAACTACTTTTGCTAATTTTGATAACAATCTCAATGAGAACACGGGATCACGACTGTTGTTTCATCATAGTTAGCCAGCCTCGGTGAAAGTTTGATGAAAACAGCAAGGCTGCAATCTTTGATGTTCCCTCTTCTATTCAGCCTGGCAAGAACAGTTTTAGTGCTCTATTTATAAAATGTATTTTAAATCTGGGTTTGTACATTTTGGAAGGTGGAGGGGGGTGAAAGCCTGGCTTCATTCAGATCAGTGGGAGTTTTGCCATGATTTGCACGGGCCAGGTTTTCATCCTTGTTTATGTAGTTTTGCAGCCAGGCTGAAGAACTATTAGGATGCCTGGGCCAAAAAAAGAAATCTTGAATCTCAACATTTTTTTTTGAGTGCTGCAAACAGTTGGGGTAAAAATGCTGGGAAAGTCCCAAGGAAATTGAACTGGCTCAGAAGTTGTGTGTTTAGCAGGCCATGTTTTAGATGCTTTTTTTTTGTTCTCCCCATCTCCTCTCTTGCTGCCTGAACTGAGAATGATGTGCTGCAGACCAAACCGATCTGCAGAGAGCTGCAATTCTGACATGCAACCATCTGCAATGCCTTCACCGGCAGGGGAATGCTGGGTAGCTTTTTAAGATCAGATAATAGGTGGGTGCAAGACAACCAGAAGTCTGAACATACTTAGTAAGCAATGTTCCTGACTAATGTAGGCAGCAGTCGGTTTAATAGCAATCCACATTTGGTAGCCAAGGTGCTATGGGATGTGCTTGGATCAGGTTTGGGCACGCACCAGGTGAAAAAAATGCTCTGTTGGATGGGTTGATTTTTTTAAGCAACACACTGAACTAGGAGCCTCGTGTCGAAAGGATTTCTATGTCACATCTCTGTAACTGTGAATTCGCACTCGTGGGGTTTACAGGTGGACTTTCTATATCTAGTAGCTTCTAAATTCCCCAGTCTCTGTCTACGCAGCAAAGAGCATGTGCAGCTGTTTATTTCATTTGACAAATCCTGCACCTCATATTCCAGAATAACAGTCAACATACTTAAAATTTCTATTTTAGATAGAAGAGTGAAACCAATAAGTTGCAGGGTACTTTTAAACCGAGAAGCTGCAGTGATTTTAAAAATGGCTAGGTCTGTGCAGCTTTGTCCACTAAAACATTGGGATGTAATGTGCCAGACAAACTAACCTGAACGTTTACACACATCTGCAAGATTTTAATCCAGCAGTACGATTTTAAACTCATTTAGTTTAATAGTTTACCACCTAAGCATAGCACCTTTTGTAAGGAAAGTTTCGTGGGTACCACCAAGGTCTGTGCTGGATTATTGGAACAGGCAAATCTTAAGGTAGAGCTTTGAGCTAAAAATAAATCACTCGGTCTAAGTGACCACATAAGGTTGTGCTATGCTCCATAGCTTATCTGGTAGCAGTGACTTCAGAGGAACTCCGTTGAAGAAGTCAAAAAGAAAATTTGGTTCCAGGCTCTGATCCCATAACCTCCTGTAGGCCTCAGAAGTGTGTAAAGGAAATGCTGATGCTTGTTTGGTGCAACACTGTCCCTTCTTTCCACAGAATTTGCCTCAGAAGAATGAGGATCTGGTCAAGTACAGACTAATCCTGGACCCAAACATGATGGCTGAAGAGTTGCTGGACTGGATCCTACAGGCCTTGTTGAAAACAAAACAAAAGAAAACAAAAAAGACAAACCCAACAGTTCTGCTGACACAGGTTGGACTTTTGCCTGAGGGAGACCTACCAGATTTGATATTTGGTGAATGAAAAGTGAAATTGTTGGGGTGACTTTCCCGTTTTCTTCAAATAAACATGCCAGCACTCCTATCAAAAGCAATACTCCGAACAGAACCAGTTTGGCTTCCCCTCCTAGGCAAGCCCCGCCAGAGAATTTTGTTGAATTTTTCCAAGATGCTGGTGGCTGTAACAAACTGGATATAAACAGGACAAAGGGACAGCCCACCGGCCTTCCATTGTCCCTACCAGTGGCAAGGGGATAGGTGAGGTTTCACTGCTGTTGTTCAGTTGCTGGTTAACAGAAGAAGCTGTTTTCTATTTGGGCTTGCGCTGCTTGAGCAGCCCCGTCTGCAGCTGTATCGTGTTACCCGCTGTTATGCAACCCCATCCTCTCTTGCAAACAATGACAGAAGCAACCTAAATCATGAAACATAAAGACTATAATTAAAGAGGGGAAAGTGCTTATTTTGCATTCGGATACCCACAGCCAATTCAGATTAGCTGAACTAGCAAATCTCTTGGCACAGGCTTAATGAGGATAACATTTGCACTGGACTAAACGATGGTTGTTTTACCCCACTGTCAGCCAAGGCAGTAGGGTAACCTCACTGATGCTGCCACGGCTCAGGCATTTCTCTCCTTAACAGACAGTGAGATTTACACCATGAACAGGAGGAGCCTTGCAGTAAAAAGTTCTGCCTTCAGGATTCAAGACGATTAGCACTGCCTCAGGATGATGTTTCTTGTAATTGGAAGTTTGCAGGACTACAAATCTGACGGTATTCCCTACGTTTCCCTGCTGGACTTACCCCCGTTATGTTGGTTGGAGGGGTTTATGCATCCATGCAGCTTGCTCCTACAGTTGGCTGTGAAAAGGGGACACCCACAGACAGGAGCTCTGAATTTAAAGAGAGTGTATGACTGTGCAAAGGTCCTAAAAATTTTGGAAAAGGAAGTGTTTCTGAGACCCATGCTCCTTTCCTCCCACCTTGTAAAGAAAAAAGAGCCACAATTTTTAAGATCTGATATTTCTTTCAGATTTTTCTTGCTGGAGGTCTTCCTTGGGGAACCCAGATTAGTAGTTTACGCAGGCTTTAATGGAACAGCAGCTGTTTAATGTTAAACAAAGAGAGATTTTTCTCCAACTGATTGCTAGATATTTGAGTTAAATAAGAATTAATTAAGAATAAAGACCTTGCTTCCCTTTTAGTTTGCAACTTTTACTCTGTTGAACACCTCCATGGGACTCAGTTGAGTTTTCTGAATGGTGCCACAGTCATCAGGACTCCAAAAGTTCTAAGTAAGCTGAAAAAAAAGGTGAATGTTTTTATGTTGAGGCTTTGGGATTATGAAACTATATACCTGCTGGATCTTCAGTTGACCTTAGGGTTATCTAGTGGGGGAAAGAAAAGAGCTTCACTTTAAAATGTAAAATATAGGGAAGATGAGTCAGCACAATTCTGATGCTGGTGGCTCTGCCCACCTGTTTTAATCATGCATCTTCCCCTTTTCCCAACTGTAATAATTCTCTGCATGCAGTTAGAATTATTTTACAGATCACTGAATGCCAGAAATGATGCAAGTTACATTGTCCCAGTATCAGTGACACCCACATCTTGCTAACTTATATTGGATATGAAGATAATTACCCATGACTGTGGTCAAGTAGGTCAACAGTTTAAATTATGGAGAGTTCTGCAAAATACTGATGACAAAACACTGCAGCATCTGTACTGCTGGTTGCATAGTAAACAATTTTCTGTCCCAGTGCTGTCTAAAACCCTGCATTATCCCTTCTCACAGCCATCCCATCCCAGCCAAAAGCCTATATCTATCTGAACAGTCAGGCAGCTATTCAAATGGGAAGACGTTGTGATATACTGAATAACAATTCTGCTTCTCCATATTCATACATTTTCACATTTAATCTCTCATTCCTTTGCCTTAGTCTCAGAGAGGAAAAGTTGTCTAATCTTAGCCTTAAAAATAGTCAGACAGGTGAATTTGAGATGCAACAGGTTATTCCACAGTAACAGGGGCTGGGTTTACCAGGAGGGCACCGTACCCATTTTATTGACTGCAGTTTTGGTCAGATACAAGACACTGCTTCTGCTGACACAGTGAACCAGTTCTCCAAACCAGGTGTACCCATAACCCATCTTCCTCTCAGACCTCTGTGTCCAAAGACATTTCTTAGCCTCCTCCAGATTTTAGTCCCCTCATTTTTACATGCATCCTGAGATAAGAAACTCAGCAGCCCTGGGACAACCTAGCTCTGCTTCTGCTTAGCTTTGCTGTAGGCTTTGGGTGGGAACCATGATGATTTTTGCATGCTAACAAGCTCTTAATTGCACCTGCCCTTAGATGCCTCCTCCCCTCAGCTAAGTTTAGCTGAGCTCACAGCGTGTGGTTCATCATGTGCCTGAATGTACAGCAGGTGACCAATCTTATATGCTGATAGAGAGGCACTTATTTACAGTTGGGATCATTTCCAAGCTATAAGGCCCAACAGAGCATGGGCAGGAGGTTTGTCTATGGAGGCAGGGGGGGATTTGCAAAGTGGAGCTAATAGGGTTAACTCAGCACTCCCTTGCCTTTAGGGCTGTCCCAAGTTGCTCACCTGCTTTGAGGCAAGTGATGAAGCAGCAGCTGGTGTAATCCACCATTTTCATCACCTTTATATTTGACCCTCCAGCAATCAGGAAAGAGAATTTAGGCTTGGTTTTGCTAGTAGCTCTTTTTTTCCTCTTAGGAAGGATGACGGTGGAAGATGATATGTCTGGAAACAGTGCTCCTGGTGCAGGTTTCTGCTCTCTCCTGCATGGAGGCATAAGCTGACCTGGTATCTCCTCTATCTACAGGAGTTTCCCTGACTCTGAAGGTATTGTTGTCAGGCAATTTTTAGAGAAGTGTGTTGTTTATTTTTTAATTCTCTAAATATGGGTGTAAGAAGCTCATAGACAATTGTATCTATTATTTTTTCTTATGAAAATAAAAAAAGCTACTTTAGGAATGCTTAGACCTAGCCTGATGTTCAGTATCAGAACTTGGCTCTCTGTGATGCTGTAAGGAGTGCAGGGAGAAACAGCTGCCTGTGGATTACAGAAGAAAGGCTCTTTAACAGCCAATGGTGTCATTACTGCAAAGATCCTGAGAAAGCTGTTTCCATAGATCACAGTGCCTTGTTGGATGGAGGAGTGGTTGGGTATTTGATACTTCTTCAGAAGTCACATATTCACAAAATTCGATCCTGATATTAAACACTTGGTAACCTAAGGAGGTGGAATTGTATGTTACAGTGATGTATTCTTCTTTTTCATCCACATATCCCTTCTTCTAGACTACCAGTCTGTTTTCTGCTTTTGCTCTGTAATAAAAAAGCTGTTTGTAATAGGCTGTTCTCTTTTTCAGCTTTCAGTGACACTAGTAAAATTCAAAGAGTTAATTTTTTCTATGTATGTTAAATACAAAGGTTATCTTCTGGCTCAAGTGTTGCTTTGCTGAAGTCTGTCCTTTCTTTTCTCTGTCTATTTTTTTTGGAATCAAATTTATGGTTGCTTCTCCACAGAGTATGAAAGTTTCTTTTTATTATTATTTTAAGTAAAAAAAATAACTGCCATGGTGTCCCACTTCCTGGATGACATTGGCAACTTTACGTGTGGCTACTGACATTTCAAGAGAACCATCTTATACAGGCAGTCTGTGTTTGTCTAAATTTAGCAAGCCACGGATCAAGTGGCAAGTATGTTCCACCCTGAAACCTATTTTAGGGAGGAACTCAGCATAGGCACCAAGAGGTTAAAAAGCTGTGTGGGGGAGAAGAGGAGGGGGGATGGCAGGGAAGAAAAAGACAAGAAGCAAAATATTTTGTAAGAATCGTTGCTATGTTCTGAGCTTCAGCTCTTGAACACTGTGGCTCTGAATCACGTTCACTGGGGAAACAGCTGCAGCTGTTTAAGATGCTACTGCTCCTCAGCTGTTTGTTACCTTCCCTTTGCAGGCTGGGGTCTGAGCACAAACCTTCCTCAAGACCTTAGGCTTAATATACAGGCTTCTACCCTGAAGCAAATAAGACCCATGAAGACCCTTTTCCCCAGCATCACTGGGGAAGCACAGCAGTCCCTGCAAGAGGCCTAAGGTGGGAAAGGGTATTGTAAGCAGCCCCAGCAAATTTCTGAAATGGGTTTGGAAGGGCTGCACTTCATGTGCACTGTGTGCCTGAGAGTCCTGACTGTACTCTGCTGTCATGAAATATGGTTCTACGTATTCAGTTGTGACTGGGTTTCTTAAAATTGTTTTGGAAAATTGACTTGGCTAAATCACAGAGAAACCATGGTGTGGACATGCTGGTCTGTAATTAATTGATGAGCGCTAACCAGATAAAAACCGGTTGTCAATTTGCATAAGTGCATTCATATGGGTTTGTGCATATTTAGCCAAACAGTTCAAACCCTGTTTTGATTCAACTGCTTCTAGACCCTGTTTATTCCCTCCTATAAAATTGTATGTTAGTAAAAAGGAGGTGCAACGCAGTCCCAGAACAGAGGTGTACCACTGCTTCCCCATCCTCTCCCTGCTGCCAGGGCTGCTCTGTGCTGGAAGATGCAAAGCAGGCTGCCTCCCCAGGAGCCCTGCCAGCAGCTGACTCAAGGCAAAGTATCTTGGGGACTGGCTGGAATGGATGAGAGCCGCACCCGGGCTTGTTAGGCAGCACACCTGGTGCTGTCTGCTTCGGCAGCGATTGGGAAAGACACGGGTGTTTGCTGGCATAGCCCCCTGACAGTGTGCCGGTGGCTCACCTGGGCTTCAGCTGCAAGCAGGCCTGCGAGCTCCCACAGCTTCAAGGCCTGGTGTTGCCCCAGCCTGCACCACTGGGGAGCTGGTGCAGCACCTCTCCAACCCTGCTGCAGGAGGGAGATGGGTGAAACCAGGCTGGGGGCAGCTGAGTCACAGGCTGGCTCCTCACTTACTACTTGCTTGAGGATCCAGAGTTATGTTAGGAATGAGAAAGGGAGAGCTAGTTTTTAGTGGGGATACTGGGCGGGCAGTCTGGAAGTATGGGAGATTCCCAGCTGTGCTACTGGCCTCAGCTTCCTCTAGAAACAAAATGGGGATAATTACACTATCATGAAGTTCAAGCTCTGACATATTGAACATTACTTAAGGGAGTATTCCTGGAACTAACAATTGTTTTGTGTTCTTATTAGCAACACTGACGCTTATTAAAATGGGAATAATCTGGGCATCTAACAGGCTCTTCATTTGTGTAGCTTGCTTGCCTATATTCTTTTACTGAGCTTAACTCAGTTGCCAAGGTAGTTCAGGGTCTTCTGTATCGGCTGTTAATGCAGTGTAAGGATAAGCACAATTAACTTTTTAAAGTTTTCATACGGTAGTTACAGGAAAAAAAAAAGGGGGTGTTCCTTTTGTGTTTTTTTTTTTTTTTTTTTTGTTAGGATGCATCCTTAAAGTTCCTTATTAAATCTTAACACACAGGTTTTTGCCCAGCCTGGAAGATATCCTGGAAATGAGGAAACTAATGCAGCTTTTGGTGCCCAAGTGTTTAGGAGTGATGCTTTCCTGAGTCTTCTGTACTCTTTTTTTTTTTTTTTTTTTTTTTTTCCCAAAAACACACAAAGAACATTTCTNAGTCACAAGAGCACTCTGTTCTCAGCCCTGAAAACATATTGATCTCTGTAAAACGGATTAGGCCATATTTATTTTTCTTGGTATTCCTAAAGCTGGAGGGGAGGGGGAAGAAACCCCACTCCAGACCTGAAAGGAAGAACACTTAATCCCACCTAACACACACACACACACATCCCC